>OY856411.1:621585490-621592990 GCA_963693085.1 Alisma plantago-aquatica | reverse complement strand
TAAAACACCTAATTCATAGAGAAGAGATGGAATAGGAGGCTATGAGAGGGAAATATTCCTAAGTCCAACTGGTGGATCATTAAGTAGTTTCATTTCTTCCCAACTATCCATATATTCTACTAACCCAACATGTGAGACCTTAATAATTAGCTTTTCTTCTTTCTATGGACTTAGTATAGAGCATGTTAAGTGATTTCATGGGAAGTAATAGGAGGTGAGACACCCTTGTCCTACACCCCATACCTCCCTTTTCCACTACATGCATCAAGAGAATCAATCCTAGAAACCTATAGTAGAGTGATCTTGATTGGAATCTTCCTATTTCCTAGTCAATAGACCTCGTAAGGGTGGATAGGGGTGATAGGAACTAGTTACCCTATACATTCCTTATTCCATACATGTCCAACTACGAGAAGTGAAGATAGATAATATTTCATATCCACATTTATCTTAGTCATTTGGTTTAGTAGCATAGTTGTTGGATGCATTTTCATAAATATGACCATAACATGGTTGATGGTTGCAATATCCTAGATGGCTTACTCCCTTAATTAAGTCCTAAAAACCTACTTATTTATTGATTTCTATATTATCTTACTCTCTTGTCTTGTTATTGCTAATTGTTTAAGTGCATGGTGAACGGTATTTATTAGGATGTCGTAATTGCGCTTGCAATAGTTGGTTTCTTAGTCAATTCCCAGTTTCATCATAGTTTGCCTGTTATAATTGTTTGCCTTTCTAGTCAATAATTTTGATTGCTATTGTTAATATATTGTAGTTAGTTGTTCTTTCTAGCTAATTCAATTTCTCTATCTTTCTTACTATAGTGGTATTTGTTTTCCTAACTCATTAGTTCACCCTAACTACTAGGAGTAAAATATATTTCTCTTTTGCCTCCCTCTCTTGCTTGAACCTAGTGTAACAACCGAATCAACATAAGCCAATGAAAATCTAATCCCCATTCTATAAATCTAAACAAACAACATAGATTTAGTGTCTTCTCCACTCCCAGTGGATTCAACCCCTTACTTTCCGCCTCTACATCTAAATGTCGGGTTCATGCACTTGCATATCATATTGAATTAGAGTTCTATTTTTGGATTAGTTTTTGTAATTCCTAGTATATGTACATCATCTACTAAGAATTTAATAATTAATTACTTAAATTATTGGTCATGAGCCATAATAGTGATGTTTTAGAAATTTTGAGTATTGTACACCGAGACTTGAAATTTTGAGTTTCTTTGAAGCACAGTGCTATTATGAATCTTTATTGAAGTTATGTACCTTAAAATGAAATGATTTTGCATGGTAGTTCCAAGTTTTAGGGTTTACATTTTTAGGCAATTCTTCGTAACTATGTTATTCTAGATAAAAATGAACACACTTTTTGAATAAAACCTTCTGCGTGAGTTATTTAATAGTAAAAATGGAAATTATTAACATGCAGGGGAAATTTTTTTGAGATATGGATACTTGTGTATAGCTTGGTTTATTTTTATGAAAGGGTAAATCATGACACAAAGAGGTCCAAAGTAAAGTGTGAACTTTTAGATTGACATCACTAAAATTAATGATGATATAAATCATTTTATCCATGGTGTACTGATTCCAACTAAGAAGTATTGATCATATACATATTTACATGAATTTATCATGTTAGGTTGGATATACATAATCTAAAGTATTCCTATAAAAAGGATTAAATGGATTTTAAAAGTTTAACCTTCATTTTTTTAAATTAAATTACTCAAATATGAGTAGTAAGGGTTTATATTCACATGAAACTTAGAAAATATACTTTTATGATACCCTAAACACCATATATATTCACTAAAGGTGTAAATAAAGAAGATGATATGAGTTGACCTATAAGAAATCAGCATGTGTGGTTAGTGGAGCCTTAGTGGTTTGGCATACCAAAACTTTCCTAAATCAAGTACGATGAGCATGGCGCCTTGGGTAATGGGAATGATTCCATAGCTCCATTACAAATATCCAATGACAATAAGAACTTATATATTATTGTACTCAAATAATTAGTATAATTAACATTAAAGAGTTAGGGGTGTAACATCACTTAGCCATAGATTTACTATCCTTGCTAAAATTCAATTCTAAGTACCTAGGATTCAAGATCCATAATTTTTAGTTGGTTACTAAATGATGAGACCTTAATGCAAGCTACCTTGAAGAGGTTGAGGCATTACCAGTGTAGTGATATCAGTACTGAATTGAGGAGGCTTTTGGTGAATATGGAAAGCAAATTAGTCTGCATTCATAGGATAATTACCTAAAATTCCAAATCTTAGCTCAATGAGTTGCTTCAAAGAAAATAAATAGTTTACTGATAAATTCACTAGCTAGAAGCCAGACTTTACTCTGAAAGCTTTTCTAGTGCTCAATTGTCAATCTCAATGATCCAAACCCTATCCATGATAGGAAAACTCTCACATTATTCCTTTTAAGAGTTTTGGTCCTAACTATGAATTGGCACACTCTCAAGAATAACAAAATAAAATAAAAAATATAAAAAAAATAAAGATGCATAAGAAGAGACATGATTACTCTTTCCTGAAAATATCATCTTTCAAATAGAGCATCTGCCACTATTTTTTTAAGGCCATCAACTACTAATTTTATTGACTATTGAGAAAGCACAATCCATTTTCACTTTTTACATCCACCTTTTTCTCACTAAGGAATGAGTTAGTGGCAGAATCAGACATGTAGATTTTTGAACTGGATCAATGATGAGAGTCACTTTTGTAGCCAAGAAATTTCTAATGGCTCATTAGAACTTCAGGGGAGTGAATGATTGGTCATATAGAGCTAAGTGCCTTAGTCAAAGGATACCCTTACTTAGGAGAATCATTCACTCTCAATCTTATTTTTTTTATAAATGACTATTTCATCAACTCACCTTTACAAGGAAAAGACATCACCTTCACCTTCCACACTCCATAAGGGTTTTCAAAACATAATTGATGAGTCAAACCTTTTTCACCTTTTGTGACCAAAAATGGGGATCAGACTTGACTCAAGCCTACAATTCTCACTCTTATCTCAATCCTTGTCTTAAAGGGGCAAACATGACACTCCAATTTACTCACTTAGTAAGAAATTATGACTAATGAAAATTTTCTAGCTAATGATAGCAGTCCATTCTACATTCCACCCATATTCTACAATTATCATTTTCTACATTTGTTTATATATTTTGCATATTTAGTTCAACCATTTACACCCAATTTCACTTGGTCTGGTTATTTTTTGTAAAGAAACTTTCTTTTCAGACTCAAAGTGCAATTGCTCATTAATTCTACTTATTATATGTTTTTTTCATAAATTTCCCAGTTGAATTATCATGGATAAAAAAGTTCCTTTTCTTCAAGGATATTCAATAATTTTCCTAGATAAATCTGAAAGATAGTCCTGAATGATCTTCAACTGAAAAGTTGTCTAATTTTCTCTATAACATTCTAGAAATTATTGGAAAATACAAAAGTTGTTTCCAACCAACTTGGACACTTCATGGATCCAAGCCATCCACCATGTTCCATGTGACAAATATGCTCAATTTGTGCACCACACCTATGTGGCATATGAAGGTGATTTTCTACCTATTCTTGATTGTTTAGCCCAAAAACCCGAATCCTAATATCCACATATAAATGTCCACCCTATCATCCATATTCCAAGCCCCTTTGAAACTTCCTAAAGACAGAGGGTGAGACTAACTCTCTTGTATTTTTCTTGCTCATTATCATAGGATCCTTTTTTAGAATCCTTTTGCCCTATTAAGCATTAATAGGATAGTAATATATATCTAATCTACAATTGTCATAACTTCATTGATATACTACTTTGATGTATTTCTCTATTATACTACTCTACATACTTGTTTGAAAATCAGATCTTAGTAGCCTAGATCTACTGATCATGAACAAATCCTACACATCAGTCCCAATCACATGTGAGGGATCTCGAACATAGGGTGTTTCTCTAGTAGAGTTTTAGGATTGACAATTGGCCCTGCAGACCACCACTAGCCTTAAATGTGCACTTTGTCCTCACTCACACACAAGATGGTATTAACTTCCTGACTAGTCATACATCCTAGTACTACTCTTCGATGAATACACTTAACTAAAAAGTTCTTTAGTGATGGGCTTCTTAAAAAGCATGTGCACCTTGGTGATATGATTAGTCCAATCTTTCTTTTTAAGACCATTTCATCCAAGGCCTCAAGTCTTGGGATGCTATAGTCTCCCCCACTTAGACTCTTGACGTCCTCGTCAAGGCTCAACTATATGGCCTCATAATATTTTCCCAATTTAGTGCAAATGCAGAATTACCCATGGACACCAAGCTCTTGATCATGGATAACAACACAAGGGTGGCTACATCACCATGGAAACCTTTTCCAGCATGCCCAATATGCACAACTCAACACTGGCATGCCACATGCCTATGTGGGCCCACCTACTGGAGGGGTTATTTCTCTGATATTATTTGTAACACCTGATCCCATAGCTCAAGGCTCTAGTAGAGTTTTAGGAATCATGACTTACCCCGCATACCACTAATGGCCTTAACTATGCACTTTGTCTTCACTCACATGCAAGTCGGGATCAATTTTTCGATTGGTCATCCATCCTATTACTACCCTGGACAGAGCACACGTAAACTCAGATTTCTTTAGTGAAGGGCATCCTAATAAGCAGGTCCACCTTGGTGATATAGATACTCTAATCAATCCTTTTATGATCATTTTAGATGAGACCTCAAATATTGGGACTTATAAATGTCATAAGGAAGTTACAACCCCAGTACATCAAAAAATTAGGACTTTCAGAGCACCAATAAGAAGAACACAGATATCTCCAGCCCTAAAAGTCACATACCAATAAAAATAGTTTTTTTTCTATCCTCACGAATCACTTGTTTCTTCACAACAAATGAAAGAGTTTAGATACTTGGTCACTGGATGAGGTGGGGGTGTTAATCATTCCCAACTTGTAACAACATCATGAAATTAGATCTCTAGGTTTTTATACTCATGTTATTTTCCTATCTATCCAACTAGGATGACAACTTAGTTTTACACTGATGTTTTTTCCTCGTTTTCCATATAAAATGTGGTGGTGACCCTGAGCACCTATTTTTTCATTTTCCACACGACTACCAAATGAAGTTTCACTATGAAAAGAATAGGTTTTTCTTTGAATATATCCATCTCTCTTTTCTTTACGAAAGGGTGAGACAAAAACAAATTCCTTCAAGATGATGAAATCAATTGAAGATAATAAAGTTAGGGACAAAATTTGTGAGATTGAAAAGAACAACTCTAGAAAATAAGACAACACATCTATGGTGTCCACCATGACATTCTACAAGTTTAAGTAAATGATGAAATAAATTATAAACAACCATGCCCATTTGACCCCACCACAAGCATGGTGATCAAGGGTCAAAATAGTTGGTCCTAGTAGAGCGGTCATGTTGATGCATCCTCCATTATTTGAATGTAAATGAGCTCCCAACCCTCATTGATCATTCCCCTATAATTACAAATCTTAGTTTTAAGATGAGGACAACATGATTCAAAAGATTGGGGTATTAAGATGGTATGCAGTCTATCATTTGCTTATCTTTTGCACATTTTTTCCCAATCTTTCAATTTTGTCCTAATTTTTTGTGGGAAAGTTGTGTTGTACAGTTTGTGAGATTTTTTCATTGATACCTACCCTTATGGTGTTTACTCTTTACACATTTAGCATACTATTTCATTGAATCTCATGTAGTTCATTTTGTTGTATTTTTTACAATTTTTTGAAATAATACACTCTTGCCATGCCAACCACTCACATTGCATTTCATGTATCTTTGGAGAATTTTTTTGTCTATGACCAGCTATAATATTTTTTATACCTTTTCTTTCTTAGAAAAGAAGATCTTGATGTGAATAGGTGCGCTTTGACGCCAACTTTCCAAGGTTGCCTATTTTTATAATAGTTATTTTTTAACCTAATTAGGGGTGAGAAATTTTTGGTTAATAACTAATTAACTGAATTGCTAACTTTGAATGGTTAATTTAGTTTGGACAATTTGATTAATTTACATTTTTTCATTTTTAAATGGTTCATATTTAGGTCAAAGATATTTTATACATTGTTAAAAGAGTTAACCAAAAAACCACAATATGTTCATATAATATTATTTTACACATATATATACCTACATAATTATAGTTGTATTTCCATAAATGTCCCCAACTATATACTAATCAAGTCTTTATGAAGTACTTAGTGTAATATTAAAATGTAATAATATTATGATTTGACAAATACTCAAGATTTTATGAGTACTATCAAACAAAATTAGTACATGGTGTATTTGGTTAACCAAATTAACCATTAACTGAATAACCATAGCCAAATTATCTTTACTTTGATTCAATTAAGTTTTCATATAAAAGCTAACAAATAATCGATTAACCAATTCAAATATACAATTAATTGAATTTTCACTCCCTAAACCTAATCTCTAAATAGTTTAGCTAAATCAGAATAAAATTGATAAATGCATACACACTACCACTTGAGTAATTCTGAATGATCACATGTTTTAAATATATACTTGTATATTGTTGATGAAATGTGGACTGTTTGGTTGAAATGCATTTGGATACAACCTAGGCATTTTAGGTTATTAGCTTCCTGCAAAAACATTCGGTTAGAAATAATTTTCAAATTCAGCATGGTTTTCCATTTGATGTGAAGATTATTTGGATTAGATTGTATGCAGGAACCCTTCTGTGAAGATCCTCGTTAGGGAACCCCTCTTCATCCCTGTTCTTCCATCACTTTATATCTCTCTACTCTTGAAAATATGTTAAAAGAACAAAAAGCGTAAGCCTTGACCACCCTCAGGAATCTTGGTGTGGCCACCCTTCCTCCCCTATGTAACATGTCGATCACCTTCTAGCTTTGCTATAAAAATGGCAAAGAAATTGAAAATTGTAAAAAGAAATAAATATCCTCCTATGTAATATCATCTACATAAAGAAAATAAACAATGACTTCTGTTGTGTAATATAACTCCAATCTCATTTCACAACCCTTTCATCCAGATGAATACCCATTGGGCTAGGAAAACACAAAATCTATCCCACCTTGCTTCAATATATAGCTAAGTATGCCACTTAGGGTAAAACAACATTCCGAACTACATTGGCTAATCATCATATAGGGCATGTTGGTACCCTATATAGGAAGGATTTCTGCTATGTGCCTTGAGTTTCATTTAGTTTATGTGAGAGAAGAAAAGAAATGTTGATCTAATATATATATATATATATATATATATATATAGGGTAGCGATCCAGTGAGAAACATCCTACAGTGAGAGCATGACAGGCATTTGAATAACTACAAATTAGTAACTATTTTTTTAACATCCAACCATATAGATGGAAAAAGCATCATTTCATTTACC
>OY856411.1:617615490-617750490 GCA_963693085.1 Alisma plantago-aquatica | reverse complement strand
GGGTTGCTGGTAGAAGGGCCGATGCAGGTAAGCATCGTTCATGGGCCAAGACAGGCCTTTAGCGGTCTTTTAGGTATAAAATAGGGGAAAATCTATACAAAAGATGGAAGAAGAGTTAGGGGCATAACGCGGTTTACTTTTATACAAAAATATGACAAAATTGAGAGGAAAGATAGTTTAGAGGACAGTTTTGACAAGGAAATAAATGCTATAAATAGCCATAAAATGAGTGTTATCAACAACCAATCACAATCCATGATTTCCTTCTCATTCATCTTTCAAATCCAAATCCTAAAAAAATAAAGATACATTATGACATAATTCTATTGAATCTTACTAAATTTCTATAGAATTTGTCCTATTTAAAAGGCATCATTAATAGCTACCCTTGTTTTCTTTTGGTGACAACAACAACCACCCTTATTAGGTGTGGGATGATATGAAAGACACATAGGAGGAAGAAAAAGAGTTACGATAGATAGATGATAGACTAGTGTAACAAGCTGGCTAACCAACCCGTCAACATAGAGCAAGATATATATAAAAAAGTCGTGTGCCGAGTCGATCTTTACTCCTCAAACACAACTTAATCTTATTAATAAACTTGTTTGGTCACAAACCCCATCTTGGTTCCCTCACATCTTGTATCTTATACCCATATGGTTCTCTCAGAAGGTGTTTGCAACCAAAGTTTAGCTAAGATGATCGCCATAGATGCCATGTTTCATCTATGTGATGCACATTATTACTCCAAAATAAAAAATCAATCATTACCTTTCCTTATTGCCCTGAGAAAGCAACACTCATAACTTTCAATGTCACAAAATGCCTAGGGCATTTGATACTTGGTATGTCATTCACCAAACCAATTTTTTTTATCCCAATCTAGTTTTATACACTTACCCTGAACATACCCATATTGACTAACTAAACGGGTTGTTGATTACCATCCCTAGTGGTGATGACTTCTTAAAAGGACACATTACAAAGTGGAGCTAAAAAATGGGGTCGTTATAGCCAATGGAGCGAGGCTCGCTTGGATGGTGTCATAGAACCTTTTATTATCTAAATTCTAACTCCAAATGACTATAGAGTTAATGGCGATAAGACCTAGGCTTCCGTCCCTAGAATGATATTATCAAAGTTCGTATGTGGATGCATAAAAACATGGCGTAAAAGGAGTGAGTCTGTTCCACTCCCTGTGTTGTCATTGCTATTGTGTGCTACTGAGCGGATAAGGTGCCCGACCAGCAGGAGGAAGTCGCAGAGGGTGAGGGAGTGCAATTGTTCGATGACAGGGAGGTGAGAATTAAGGAAATTATACGGGGAGAACTCTGTGAGAGGATACAAGTAGACGCATTGGACATGCTTCAGTGGGTACCATAATATATCAAAGTAGGAGAGTGGGAGCAACGGAAATAGAGCTTCTACAACTGAGGCCGATGCTGGTGGAAAGGGTGGGACGGCCCACTGTGTGAGGATCTTCAGCTTCATGGCTACTGGTTTTGGGCACAATGACTGTGTGGCATCTACAATTTAGGACTCTTTCTTATTCCTGAGGCATCTGACCAACCAACGACACTTTGTGGGATGACATTGTGTGCCTGCACTCCCATAAAAGTGACAACTCATTTTAACTTGGGGCTTCTTCTTTGCATCTTCTATCTTCTAGAGCTTCTTCTTTACTTGTTACATATTTTCTATGTTTTGAGTTTCTTTTCCTAAAACCCCTCATCGTTGCCAGTATTCCATAAAACTCCCCTCACTTATCCTAAATCATAATAACCCCCTCTCTTTCAGCCAAAATTCCTATCACCCCTCCCATCTTAATGAAGTTGAATGACGCTACTGTTTTAGCTACTTGTCTATTCTTATCTATTATTTTAGCATACGTTATTAGTTATAATTTTTAGCTATCCAAAATGATACTAAGTACGATTGAAATACTCTATTTTTTTATAATATTTAACACAAATAGTATTATAATATTAAACAATTCAATTTGGACCCACTCTAGTAGGTAAAACTATGAGACCAGAGGGCACCATTTCATGGCGTCATACTATATTATGAAAGGGTAGAGCTCAATATTATATTTTAATCATGTCACAGATTTATTTTCAACACAATCAAATTTCGAAGTCCATGTCTTTTTTAGGTCAAAAATCTAGACCAAATATTCATACAATCATACCAAAATATGAATTTCAGTCACTCTTTGAATCTCAAATCTAGTTTGATTGATGTTTCCAACACATTTTTTAATTTTAGTTATTAAATTTGACAAATTTATGAAATCTGTCAAAAATGGTGACAGTCAGACTTGGATAAAAATGTTTAGATTTTTATATTTGAAAAATGTGATGATTACATTTATCAAATTTAAAAATCACAACGGTTTTGAAAATCATAGAGTGATTGAAATTCACATCCTAGTCTGGTCGTCAGAATATTCAATCTGCATTTTGGACTCAAAACAGATGCAAAGCTAAAATTTGACAGCCATGGGAATCGCTTTGCGTTAAAAATATAATTTGGTGATCCTTCTAGAAACAAGTATGACACCGTGAAATGTTGGCCTCTAGTCTTGTAGTTTACCCTACTTGTGTAGGTCCAAAAAGAACTGCTCAATATCAAAATATTATTTACATTAAATATTATAAAACTTCGACCATTTAAATAATAATATTTAGTACTGTTTTGAATAACAAAACATTATTTTATATAATGATAACTAATTATGTATGCTAAAATAATAGACTATAATAGACAAGTAAATAAAAGAGCAGCGACATTCAGTTTCATTCCTAACGAAGTTGACATGATAGGATGATAAGAATTTAAGTGGAAAGAGTGGGAGGTTATGATGATTTTGGATAAGTGAGGGATTTTATAGAATATCAGTAAAGATAAGTGGGGGGGGTTTGAAAAAACTTTATTTTTTCTCTTCATCTTGTTGTCCATAAAGAGAAATTGTACAACACCTTCCATAGTGTGTATAGTAAAGAAATGTAACAGACCGAGTCAGTAATTAGGAGCAATTCATATGTATTGTTAGGCGGGGAGGGTCGTACACACAAGGACACATGTTTCTGCAACTACTAATTCAAGCCATATTGAAGTTATTTTCTAAAAGATCTAGGGGGTGAATAGAGCTTTTTGGATAATTTTAAGTTAATTGAAATACTTAAAACAATTAAAGCATCCAACCAAAGGAGGAGGAAACAAGGAAGACACTTCGATTTTGAGTGGTTCCAACCTTTGAATCAAAGGTTGTCAGTCCACTACCCAATTATTTTCAATTGAGATTTGAAAAGCAATTTATTTTATCACCTCGCAAGGATGTTGTTACATAGAATACAATCACCTTACACTCAAAGTAGCCTTCACTTTGAACCTCAACCCCCTTGAAGCAGCCTTCTTGAAGTAACCACGAGCAATCCTTGGAGCAGCCTTCACCACCTTGAAGTAGCTCCACCACCTTGAGATAACATTCACCTATAAGTAGCTCCAACCTCCTTTGAAGCAACCTTCTTGAAGTAATCTCAAGCACACATTGGAGAAGCCTTCACTTTATTGAAGTAGCACCAAGCTACCTCCTTTCAATAACCTCCAACCCTAGGAGTAGTCAAGGAGAACAAAGTACAATATAGAAGAAATAGTTTGGAAGAAAGAAACATACTTATCCAATGAAGTACAACATTTTAATCCTATATCAAGAATTTAGATCTCCTATCCACTTAAGATGGGCGTGGCTATTTGTGGTGGCTAGGAGATTGTAACTATAGGAAACAACTCTAGAGCACAAGGATGAAGATGGCAAGTGAATTCTACCTTTGTTGCTCTCAATAGTGAATTCTCAAGTGTAGCTTGTGTATTGTATATGCAATTAGTAATTTGGGTGTCCTAAGGCCTCTATTATTTATAGAAATGATTTACAAGTGATTAGGGACGTTGTAGGTAGTGTCTAGAGTGTTCTTAGTACTTAACTACCCGTTAGGTGTACATTAGTTGGCTAGTAATTGCTAATTTGTTCGTGCTTGAAAAGAACAATCCAGAACCCTGTTCGGTTGACAATTTGGTCGACCGAACTACTTCTCGGTCAAGATTTTTTTCGACTGAGCGTGGGTTTAAGGAAAAAGTATTGCAACATCTATTTTCAACTCCCAACTACCAACCACTCAGTCTAACGGTCACAAGCTTTAGATCGAAACTTACTCAGTCGAGATTATTTTTGACCGAGGACTGTTTTAGGGTACAATTGTGTAAGTTGCTGAACAATGCTCTCAAGTTTGACCGAGGTGGTTCTCGATCGACAAGAACTTTGACCTAGTGTGTCTCGGTCGACAAGTTATTCGACTGAGGGTGTCCCTATTTTATATTTTTGAATCACCTACTAAGTGTGTGTTCCAATGTGTGTTGGTGACTCTAACTTTGAGGAAAACCTATCTGAGGGTTATAAGTGGGTAGGAAGATCTAACGTTTGATTTACATGATGTCTAAGTACTTGAACATTATATTTTTCTACAAGTGTTTACATTTGAGTACAATCATGAATATTTATATAATTAAGCGCATTTGATCTCCAATTTGCATTGATCTTCTAGTTTCCACTTACACTACTACAGAAACAATGTTCAGTGTTGCTTTTCTGGGCATCAGTTATTTTGGAAAACTGACGCCTATAATATTAGACGTCGATTATTTATGCAAACCGACGTCTATATTCGAAGACCAGCTAGACACGAGTACTGCTTTGTATTCAGCGTCGGCTGGTTATAACAGACTGACGCCTAAAATCGCCCGCGAAATCCAATTTTCGAGCGAAAACATTTTAGGTTACCTACAACGTCGGTCTTTTAACAATTCACCGACGCCTATTTAAAATGAAAATTTGCACGAAAAGTCCCACTTTCAGTGTCGGTTATCCTTCGATAACCGACGCTAATAATGGTTCCCGCCAAAAAATTTAGGGTAAAGGTTGTCTAGTTGGGCGTCGATGTTTTACTATCAACCGGCGCTAAATCATAATAGGCGTCGGTTTTATAGATAACTGACACCGTTGACCAACTTAATAATCCCGATCACCCGACTCTTCCCCCTTTCTTCCTGTTTCATCGCGATATTGCTGTGCTGCTACCGCCACTCTCCTGAAATCACCCGATGACCCCGCCGCTGCTCGCCTCCGCTACTGTTGGTGCTTCTCCGCTCGCCTCCGCCACAACTGCTGGTGCGCCGCTGCTGCTGGTGCACCTCTACTCGCCGCTGTCGCTGCTGCTCTGCTCTGCTCCACTCATTCCCGGTGCCGCTGCTGCTGGTTCACCGCCCGCCGCTCTGCTCTCTCTTCTTCCGTCGCCACTGCTGCCGCCGCTCGCCGCCGCGCTTTCCACGCTAGCTCTAGGTAGCTCTACCTCTTTGCTTCCTTCTCCCAAGCTATTTACCAACATGCAAGCACGACCATGGCTGTGTTGGCCTACCACGGCCGTGCTGGACAGCACGGCCGTGGTAATGGCCGTGGCTGTGTTTCCCTACCACGATTGTGCTGTCCAGCACGGCCGTGGTAGGCCAACACTGCCACGGCCGTGCTTGCTGTTGGTAAGGATATGAATAAATTTTTATGTAATGCTTTATGTAAATCCTAGGATATGAACAAATTTTTTACTTGCATATATTTGTGCTTCTAATCCTTAGGTTTGACTTAATTCAGTAAATTTTGATGCATGTTGAAATAAGATTTAAACTTGTCAATTCTAGCATCCTAATTTGATTTGATTAAACCTAACATTGATGAAACACTAACATCAATTGTGATGAAACCCTAACATTAATTGTGATGAAACCCTAACATGTACATATCTATTATTGTATTTGTTGGCCTAGAAACCCATCCAAGATTTACTCATTAGGAGTAAATCTTGGATAGTCCCCGGTTTGGGACTGTTCTTGAATACCTAATCTCACTTAGGATGTAAGTGTATAATGTGTATTGGGTTTTCGAGAAAATTTCGGTAGCATTTCCCCGTTTGTTCTCTAAGTACATATGTACTTAGAGAACAACGAGGAAATGATGTCGAAATTTTCTTAAAAACCCAATACACATTATACACTTACTAGTGAGATTAGGTGTTCAAGGATGGGATAGGTGGTACACATTTATTATATATAAGAATGACATCACATGTGTTTGTTGGCCTAGAAACCCGTCCAAGATTTACTCATTAGGAGTAAATCTTGGATAGTCCCCAGTTTGGGACTGTTTTTGAACACCTAATCTGACTTAGGACATAAGTGTATAATGTGTATTGGGTTTTTGAGAAAATTTCAGTAGAATTTCCCTGTTTGTTCTCTAAGTACATATGTACTTAGAGAATAGCGGGGAAATGCTGCCGAAATTTTCTTGAAAACCCAATACACATTATACACTTACCAGTGAGATTAGGTGTTCAAGGATGGGATAGGTGGTACACATTTATTATATATAAGAATGACATCATATGTGTTTGTTGGCCTAGAAAGTGAACAATCATTGTTCTTTATATTACTTGTACATTGGTATAAATTAGAATGAACAATCACTAAATTATATATTGTTTGTATGGAGTCCGGCTTCATTGTAGATAATAGGAGTAAATCTTGGATAGGATGTAAGTGTATACCCTAATCTTGTCCTAATATATACTTGTTTTCTCTTTGATCATAGAATGGATAGATCATGGATGTCCATTCGCAATCGCTGCACCCCAAAGTTTATATCTGGTCTTGATCAATTTATTAGATTTGTCGAGGAACATAGGAAAAAACCTACAGATAGGTTCTACTGTCTATGTAGGCATTGCGGTAACAATTTGAAAGTCAACACTGGTGAGGAAATCAAAAGTCATGTCATGTGAAACGGGATTGTACAAGGCTATACAGAATGGCACTGGCATGGAGAGATTTCAAACTCAAAACCAGTAGATGTCGATAGCAGTGCTTGGGTGGAAGAAGAAATTGCCTCCGATGACGTAGATGTGAACGAACCAGTTCCAGTAGACATCGTTGATGCGATGCTGGATAGTTGTAGGGTAGAGCACACCGATCCACCTCCTATCTTTAGAAACATTGTGCATGATGCTGAGATACAATTATACACAGGCTGTGCTAAGTTTACGAAGCTTAGCGCTGTGTTGAGATTGTATAAGTTGAAAGCTAACAATAGATGGAGTGACAAAAGCTTCACTGAATTGTTGACTTTCTTGAAAGAAGAGTACTATGATAAGTATGATGACTCCAGTCCATTCTCAGTTGGACTGCCAACTCCACAAAATATTGAAGCTAATGATGACTTATATGTGCGCGGAGATCACAATGAAGGATTGTTAATTGATAAAAGATCACAATTTTAGAAACATATATGTTTATATTTGTTTACAAATGCTAGTTAATACAAATGCTAAATATTTGCCTTTTTCTGGTTAATACAAATGCTAAATGTTTGCCTTTTTCTAGTTAATACAAATGCTAAATGTTTACCTTTTTCTGGTTAATACAAATGCTCGATGTTTTCCTTTTTCTAGTTAATACAAATGCTAAATGTTTGCCTTTTCTGGTTAATACAAATGCTAAATGTTTGCCTTTTTCTAGTTAATACAAATGCTAAATGTTTGCCTTTTTAATGACATTTTCAGATGGCTGACCATGATGAGCATGATGTCCATGATGAGCATGAAGTCCATGATGAGCATGCTGTCCATGATGAGCATGGCGAGGATACCAATGTAAGTTCTAAAAACATATCCTGTATTTCTATAAAATTCATTATCTTCTAGTTATGTCATATATCCCATATTTCTATATTGCGCTAATTCAGTGAGTTTATTTTTGTCAAATTTTAGGTTAATTATGCACATGTACCCACTGAAGCACTGGAGCAACTTGATGTGCAGTACCAAACACTTAACAAGAAAAGGGGCATCACTCTGTTGAAGAAGTTAATAACGCTGAGTGGTAGTGGATCCAAATTGGTTGTGGAGTTTGATAATGGAGGAAATGCAATTGGAGTGAACCACAATAATTTTCTAAACTATCTTGGGTGTGTCACTCGAAGCCATTGTGGTGTTAAGTATGATAATTGGCATAAAGTTCCTCAGGGGAAGAAAGACTTGATATGGAAGGATTTATGCGTGAGTTATTATTATTTGCAATTCTATTTTGTAGATTACAAATTATATTATTTGCAATTCTATTTTTGTATACTAGTTAATAAGAATTCTATTTTACAGAATCTGTTTGCATTAGATGAGAAGTTGTATCGTAAAAGCATGATGCAACGCGCTGGAAAGATGCTTAGGAACTATAGGACAAATCTGAACAGAGAATACATAAAAGATGGTGATAAGAAGAAGAAGTCAACCCTTGAGCAGTGGAACTTCTTGGACAAAGAAGATTGGGACAATTTTGTTGCTTCAAGAAAATCTGAAGAATTCGAGGTATTAGGCGTCACTCCCAATTTAATTAATATATGTTGTATTCACCTATTCAAGATTAACATTTAGTGCTACTAACCAAATCATTAATGTGCATACTAACTAGGCCCTCAGTGACGCGCAAAAAGCAAGGCGTGCACTGAATGTGCATGACCACACTATGGGTCCAAAGGGCTATGCAAGCGTTCGCCAAAGACTACAGGCGGAGTCTGCGGCTACTCAGGAGTCTGCTCCTACTCAGGAGTCTGCCACACCCATGCCTCGCCATGATATCTGGATAGCTGGGAGGCAAAACAAGAAGGGTGAAATAAAGAAGCCCGTAACTGCTGAGGCGGTTGCGAAAATGGTAAAATACAACTCTTAGAGCAATCGTTTGAATATTGATTATTTGTGGTGTTAACTTACCAATTTCTGTTGATGGTGATTAGCAGGAGCTGCACGAGCAGAGGACACAAGGCACGTTCATCCCTCAGGGCACAAGGGATGAATTGACAGTTGCTCTGGGTATCCCAGAGCATCCTGGACGTGTTAGGGGTGCAGGAGTTGGTGTGGGCATCAAAGCTTTCTTTGGGCCATCCCAGCGCAAACCCAGAGCGGGACTTTCACAAGAAGAGGTAACATATTCTTTTTTTAGAATGTTACTTTAAAAGGGAATTCAATAATAAGAAGCTAATGTTTCTTTTATCCATGTATATGAGAATAAGAGAGTCGGGGATATAGTTTCCAAGAAGGTCAATGATATAGTTGCTGAGAAGGTCAAGGAAGAAATAGTGCGGTGGCAGGCATCTCAAGCTTCCAATCAGCTTATGGCGACCCACTCTTCTCCTGATGCACAGACTGCGAGTAATCTTGGAGACCCATCGCCTAGCACGTCTGCTGTAAGTATTGTTTATGACATTGTAGCTAGTCTTTTCAAGATGATATGTTTTCAAGATGATATGTATATATGTATAATATTCTTTATGTAAATTTGTAGGCATTGAAGTCATGCCGCTTAAGAATGCAAGACTATGTTGTTGCAGAGGCGCAGGCTTACCCGTCCCTTCCTAGGGCAATGTTTCATATGACTCCAATGCCACATGGCTACGTTTGTGTGAGCCCGATACGTGTGTTACCCGATTGGAGGGAAGCTACATTGCCATATCCCCACTCGGATATTGATACACTTGCTGAGGCAGAAGGCAGGGTGATATTGTGGCCCAAAGCAGATGTCGTCTACACTACTGAAATTGTAAGACAAATTTACATTACTTTAGATTGTTAATGTGTATATATGAGGTCAACTGATCTGAAATTATATATACAGGTTAAAAAGAAGACATCCGGAGCACCTAAGCCTCCACCTCCACTTCCTGCATTACCAAGTTGGGTTCCAACTGACCTAAAATACCTGTGAGGTCATGCTTGTAGGGGAATGGCATATTGGCTATGGGCACATAATATACATTGCCCTATAATTATTTCTTTAGAAGCAGATTATGCAGGTCAATCATACGATAGCTCTTTATTTATACAAGATATTATTGAGCTGTTTATGTATGATTGGCTGAATACATCAATGATAGAGACATGGATAAGGTGAGATCTTGTTTATGCATCCATATACCTTGTGTAAGATCCAGTGATCTGGTTTCTTATATATTAATATATACGTAATACATGTTTTGCAGCTACTTAGTCGAAGATCAATGCAAATAATTTGCATTTGATCATGTGGGTTTTTTGATTCCATCATTGATTAGTATGGTAGCTAAAGACCCTGATAGTGTTCAACAATACTGTATAGATACTTTTCGAATTTTCGGTCAGCAAAAGAAGACGATAATAATAGCTCCATTCAATGTCAAGTAAGTTTACTTTATTTATAATTTGGACTTAAGAAAATTCCATTTTTATTGTGCATTTTGAGTTAATAATTTTTAACTTTTTTTACCTCTAGCGGTAGACATTGGGAGTTACTAGTTATTGTCCCCAGGACGTTCACCGTTTATTATCTAGATCCTGCGGGAAGTACATTGAACACTAAAATTGGACACATATTGAGAATGCCATTATTCTGGTAAGAAATATTTTATTTTTATATCCGTTAACATTTGTTATTACATTACTATTTAATTATACAATTTACTATGTTACATTAACATGTAGGGGTTTAGATGCATTCAAAAACAGTGGAGGAAATGTCCCAAGGAGAAAGAACCAGCCAATAATTTGGGAGAACGTAAAAGTAAGTTCCCGACTCCAATATATATATTATTTATGTGAACTGTACTTAGTTGTATTTTTTAATATTTTGTATGTTTCAATTTATAGTGCGCTACACAAGACAACGACTGGGCATGAGCATACTATGTGATGCGATTTATGCAGATGATTATCCGACATGCCGCATTGGATATTAATACCATACATGAGGTATTATATATAGTCTCATTAGTTAGTATGAAATATATCAATCTTATTTTTATATTATTACTTATATATATACATCATTCTCTTTGCAGGTGTTTAAAACTAACCACACTATAGGTAAATGCTTAAAAAATGTACATGCTCCATATACGATGGAAGCATTAAATGAAATAAGAGAAGAATGGGCAAAAGCCATACAAGCAGTGACGATTGTAAGATATAATTGGGATGCTGATAGCGATGCTGAATGATATTTTGTAAATGAATATTTCTGAATGTTTATACATGTCTGAATATTTCTACATGTATTTGAATGTTTCTACATGTGTGAATGTGAGAATTGAATTGATGTCTGAATGTATCTACTTGTGTGAAAAAATATTTGTTGATTTTGCAAGTTTGGGCTTGTTTGTAGGCTGATATCAATGGATGTTGTAAACCTGCAGTTCAGAAAACTGAACTGCAGGTTCTCATCCTGCTGACCAGCCACAGCAGGTCTGCAAACTAATAAGAAAAAAAATTAAAGTATAGGCGTCGGTTATGTATAGAACACCGTCATCAAAGGCCTACAGCGTCGGTTATTTGATAAAAACCGACGCCTAATAGAACAAACAACCTGACCGTACAGGAAAGCACGGCCGTGGTAGAAAATGTGTTGCTTATTAGTATAAAACCGACGCCTATAGTACTAAACACGGCCGTGCTTCTCCGTGTCGTCTGGGTGTATGGCGTCGGTTGTTAAGTTGTTAACCGACGCAGAAAGTGTCCTAGGTGGTGCTCTTTTTTGTGGTACAAACCTTATAGACGTCGGCCAATCATATAGGCGTCGGTTAGAAAACTGACGCCGAAGAGTTCGACCTTTAGCGGCGCCCACATAGGAGTCGCTTGAAAACCGTCGTCAAAGGGGGTTAAACAAACGACGCCAAAGGCTATTTCTGTAGTAGTGTTAGTAGGATCTCCTTATTACTTTGAACCCTAAAATACTTAAGTAGCACATTAGATCCACAAGTGTGAAATGTTTGTCATCATCAAAACAAATGGTATATTAATATCCAATTTAGCTAACATTTTCACCATTGATTCATATTTGTTTAGTTGTTCTTGTATAGCAATTGTGTGTTCTTGTGAGTTGCATTAAGTTGTGTTATTTTTTTTACCCATGATGTGTATTATGTTGTGGCATGCTCTTAAGAATTGATTTTGTGATGTTAGCGTATCCATACTCTTTTTTCCGGTTGATATGCTAATTGGTCCCAAAAACTGATTCAGTTTGTTCTGGTACTCCAACATAATTGGTTTCTTCCATACTTTGTTGTCGTGGTGGTTCTGACTTAGTCCTGAGTATTAAAGTGAAACGCTGAGATTCGCTCAGACTACCATTACTGATATCTGCTTATGCACAAGCAAATATAAGGTGCAATCTAACTAGTAGAAGAGAACGTTAGATTTGAGTAGTTAATAAATGATACATATGAAAAAACAGTAAAAAAATTGAACATATTCATTCAAATGGATGCTTTCCAAGAAAATATATGGATATTAAAGCATAGAAGGCAACGAGAAAAAAACAGATAGTGGCTGCTTTTACCTTCTCACAGCTGTAGGCCACGAGCCCAAAATCATCAAAGAGTAATATATATCAAGTGTGTACCATATATTAGTTCATAAAATCAGAATCGGTGAAAGATTTAGAGCTACCACCAAGAAATCAAATTTCCACATTCTTGAGGACGACATGGAAAATGGCAGGTCTACCAACAAACCAGGATTGTTATCAAAATGTCGGTATGGCGATAAAAAATCAACCAAACCAATACAACTTCATCCATATTGGCGAAATAGGCAAAACTTCTATCGTCAAAACTGTTATTTTGGGTTATAGTTTTCACTTTTCAATGATTCAATAAATTTTGTGTAATGCAGATTTAGCATTCTATAGTCAATGCATACCTACAAACTAGTAAATGTTTTCAGTTTTCGTCAAGGTCAAAAATGTTGTTAATGTCATTATAATCGATGATTCTATGAATATATGTTTCATTTTTTTAAATAATACTATCCTCGAATTTCATACTGATTTTCAAAAGTTACTTTGAGTTTATATAGTTTCAATACCATCAAAATTCCATTTATTTTTCTAAATTTTGTAAAAATTTCCAGAACGTTCCATTTCCATGGGTGGAGAAATGTCAATGAAATCCGCTTTCATGTCAAATCCTTGTCTATCACAGCCATGGAGTACCATAGTTGAACTATGAACACTTTTGAAGGGTTTAATTGGAATACCATCAGAAGAGGCATGGCCTTATAGCAGCCTCGAAGGGAAAATATGCTAAATGGAAACCAAAGTTATAACAGATTGCTAGGAGTATCTACTGCAGGGTCCATGTTCGTGTACCATTCATCACGGATCTGAGTTTTCCTTAGATTCACCGCAGATCTGACTTTTCCTTAGAGTTTCATCCTCGGATGCATCCGTTACATGCCTTGATGTTATGAACAATACCACCCCTGAACAAGGCCTGACGTGCTGAACAGAACATTAGTATAAAACCGTTTACCATTATTTTCATCAAGTCACTCTACTGATAACTGATTGTTCATCCTTTAAGAAGGCATTCCAAACCCTCCAGCCCATTGTAGTCGTTTAGGTAGTGTAGCATACCTTTCGTTTGTGTATGGCATTTGTTGCAATTCACTCCGGCCTTAGAAACATAACTATGGAAGTGATCATGTGCTGCAAGCAGAAGTGCACACCTTCCTTGGTGATGTAGGACGAGCATAACCAATTTAATAGTTTTTATAATGTTTTATTAGTTATCTTGTATTTTAGGGTTTTTTGATATTTTCCCAATTTTCTTGTAAAGCATGTGGTTTAGTCCCACATTGGCTAGTTGTGTAGTGAGCTGGTTTAAACACCTATATATAGTCTTTGTAATGCTCTTTGCAAATCAGACTTAATGAATGAATTTGTTTGATGATTATTACCCCTTTTGATTAGTTATTTTAGATTAGTTTAGATCTAGATAATTAGTCTTAGATTTTATTCATTATGTTTTACATTACTTGACCTCAAAGATATACTTGATTTCCCTCAAAGAATGAGTTTATCACTTCTTTTGGTTTATCTATGGCAAGCTTGCAACTCTCACAGTATGAATTCCTTGACAACAATCACACTGCTGAATATTCCTTGACAACAATCAGAGAAGTTGTTGGGCAGTCCATCACAAAATATCTTCTCAGGCTATATCTCTATGGAATAATATCATATAAGCCCCTACAGTTGACTATCCACGAGACATCTAGCCTGTTTATGATGTAGATGCATCAGTCATCTCATGATTCATGAAAAGCCTACCAGTGTATTGCAGAGTCTCTACCAACATTAGTGAGTTCCAAGGTGGCTTGATCAAAGGGACATCTGCATAAGGATTTAAAGAATGAATGGTAACTGAGAAGACACCATGACCCATAGACCATTTTGGGAGGTAAATGCCCCTTCCGACCAATGTGCCTCCAGAGATGAAACTTTTATTAACCCAATCAATCCTTCTACATTTCCCATGGTAGTTTGTTTGTATGCCAGGAATATTGAAATAGAATGGATTAAAGGATGGGCATACATAAGAACTCTATCTAAATTGGTACTTTTTTCTTAATGAAATTTTCCTTTAGAAGAATTACATCGAAATAGAAGACAATTGGGCAACAAGTTGCAACCGCTAGTCCTTTCTAGATGGTAAAATCAATCCTATGAAACACTACATCCATATACTTGGGAGCCATAATATTTCTATTTATAACTGTTTGGACCCTCTTCAGATTCTCTACAACTTATGGTGCTAACAATCTAAAAGTATTAAAACCACAAGGGATGAAGACATGTTGATTCTCAATACATGCTTTCTGATGCTTGACCACTTTGGATGAAGCAGTTTTAAGGGCAACATGTCCTGCTATAAAGACCCCACTCTTCAATCCCACTAGTAAAGAAACTCCCATTAGGTCCACACACATGTTTTTCTCCAACCCATACAAAAATCTAAACATCGGCATGTCTAAGTGTCACTCTCCCCTCTTGTTGATTAGTTAAAAAGTTCAAATGTGTCTCTTTCTTAGTAGAAACACATGCACACTTGAGTACATCAAAGAGACATCTCTAACAATATCATGTATGTATTTAAAATCCAGAAGTTCCCTACAATAAATTGCATGCTCCCCAAAAGTGACCAAACACGCCTTACGCCAAAGTGGACATATCTCATCAGCTGGAAATAAAGAAATCACGAGACGATATATAAGGATACTACGATACTCTACTGGTGACATTTGTAGACCAAGTCCATTAATAGGAATAGCAAAGAGAAAATCTTGAGCACAATTAACTTGTAGACACCCAAAAACTTCCTTATGTCTAACATTCATGTCAAACTTAACCTCTATGTCATCAATTATCTTATTAAAAAGAGCACTCACCAAAGCATTTTGGGTATTTGGGGGGAAAATGTCTTTCCTAGAAAAACAATTAAGGTTGAAGGAGGGAATCATGACACGAAGACGATTTAGAGCATAATAAAAGTCTGAGGCCATACTGTGAATCTTGTTATCTCACAAGATGTGATCCTAAAGCAGCCAAGATTAGCCCTAGATGTCACAAAAGTGTCCGAGGAAGCCTCAACTACTGAATATAGTCCCCAGACACCAAGGTGAATGGGAAATGAAGACACGCTCCATTGGAGGTCTCTGTAAAATAGACCTCCACTATGACGATCCCAATTTCTATATACTTTTCTTAGTGACATTCACATATGTGTGCACTCATATCTATAAATGTCAGAAGGAAAAATATAAGAGATTAAGGTAGCCAACTATATTAGAGAAGCGAGCCAAGATCGTTGTTCACAACACCATTGAATAGACACACAAACATCCATTCATTGATGATAATAAAGTCATTACATAAATTATTTGAGATAGAAGAGATGCGTAGTTCTATAGAAGGAAAACAAACTACATTGGATTTAGAACATCATATACATCATCTAGTAGAATAAGCAACTACCTAACTGAAATGAGATAAGAAATGGAAATCTATCTATTTTATCCTCCATGCCCATTTATTTGATGGCTTCGGGTACTTTGAGATGCTTTATTTGTTCCTTGTACCTAGAAAATATGAGAAACAAAAATCATCAACAAAAGTTGGTACGTGGTAAAAGATACAATAATATGGTTGCATATATGGAAATACTAGAAGAGAGAAGAAAGAAAAGAAAACCATTGCTTAAGGTGGAAAATTAGGTAAATAACTCTTTTATAAATTTCATTAGATGTAGTTGTACTACAATTTTATAAGCACTTCTCATACATCCAATATGGGAAAAATTAATTCATCATACATCTCACATTGGAAATTCATCATACATACATGTTAGGCAACATACATCCATATTGGGCCATGTGCAATAGTAGCTACAACTCATCACAATGTCCTTTTATGTTTCATTAAGTTTGGGCAGAGCATATAATATAGTAGTTCAACCAATCAAGGTATAAGCAAATAGTTTCACACAAGGTACACCATATCATAAGCAACCAAGAAAACTAATCTTATACTTAATAGACCACATACCTATTTTGATTAGATCTGGATTCCAAGAGTCTAGAAGAATAGTAAATGGATCACCCTGAAAGGAAATAAGACCTAACGTCATAAAGTGTTTTCAACACCTTATATTAGGGTTTTAGTCATTCTAGGGTTTTCATTTAGTGTCTTGTGTCTTATAATAGGGAGAATATTCAAGTTAGGGATCAGAGTGTGTATGTAGATATTTAAGGTAGTTGATCCTATCTTAATCATCTTTATTACAATGAGAAATAAATACACCATTTAGGTGGTTTAAGAAGTATTAAGCCCATTATTGATCAATAGCCTAGGGTTTTGGGTTAGAGAGAATATTACCAGGTTGGGGTCTTAGGGTTTTCCTAAATACTGATCCCAATTATCATCTTTATTTTTTATAAGTTAATTCATAAAGAAATCAAATAAAGTCCAAAAGAAAGGTGCATCGATTATAGGATTGGATTTTGGTATTTGCAATATTTTATATAGATTCTTCTTATTTTTCTGAGAACATGGATATTTTATGAGGATTTTTCGGATACTAGAGCTATTTATAATTGATTTTACAAGAATTGTCCAACCAAGAAATTTCTAGAAGAAATAAAATGAAAACAAAAAAGGATTTGCAGGCTTGGCCCCACGGAAATAGTGAAGGATCTGATTTCCCAGATCCTCCCACGAACCATGGCTCAGTTCAGAGGGTCAAAAGGGGGGAACAAAAGGCGAGAATGCCCTTGCCCGAAAAATGACTAGGTGTGACGTCCCCGGATTTTCTAAAACTTAATCTGATGTGCGACGTCCAAATTGAAACCCTCACCTCAGCGAGAATCCCAATTTAAACATCCCACATGAGGCTAAGAAGAAGAAAATCAGAGGAAGTCATAAGGAACAACCAGTAGCATATGTACATGAATAATAATAAAACCATACACACATGTTCACCATTCAACATATAATTACAACATGAATTGTTACAACATTTGATATTACATATTGAACAACAAACTATACATAAACATGTACTACATCTAAACAACAGGATCTTAAGACAACAAGTCCACATGTACATCAACTCACCACACAACTCTCAACTATCCTGGATCTTCAAGAGCATAACCACAACCTAAACAAAAGATTACATGCGGTACACGTCAACACAATATTCAAGAATATTGTACTGAGTACGCCTACGTGTCTTTTATTTACCTCTCATCATATCTTGGCAATAAGATAAAACTAATACTTGGAAGTTATAAAGAAATATAAGAAAATTATATACTTGCACAAAGATGTTCATTAACAAAAGAGAACACATATTTTAAGCTTATTTCCATCATATTTCT
Organism: Alisma plantago-aquatica; assembly: GCA_963693085.1. Lineage (NCBI taxonomy): Eukaryota > Viridiplantae > Streptophyta > Magnoliopsida > Alismatales > Alismataceae > Alisma > Alisma plantago-aquatica. Next base: position 617,732,644 of record OY856411.1, on the reverse strand, counting down.
CGTACATCTGCCCCTAGGGCTTTGATGTTTTTAGGCCTTATGATCTACCACCAAGTGGTTTGTGATCATTATACATGTGATCTACCCCCTAGGAGTTTGTGATCACTTTCTGAGCACTGTGTGCTTTCATATATATGATGGATCATATATCTTATGTTTCATGTGTTCCTAGCCATAAGTATGGAAAATCATGCAACATATCATACAAGAGCAATCATATCATCCAATATCATATGCCAAGTATCTTACTACACATATAACATGAGCATATTGTATAATAAGCCAAGTAAGAGGTAATGGCGTACCTTGATCAAGAGATATCCTAATCATCACACATTCCTGATGTCATCTATATCTTTGTTAAACCTGATCAAGACAAGATCATTTATTAACATCAGGTTCTCATCATCTTAACCCTAGTCGTGTTCATTAGGGTTTATCTTATCTCATTAAGGTATATGCATCATTACTTGTATTCTCATCTTGGAATTATCTTACTTATGTCATATTCCATATTTTAGTTCATCAACTGGATATACTCATGTGTCACATTATTATGTGAACATACTTAACATTATGTCACTTTCATTAACAATATAAGGGTTACATCATGTGTATTAAGGGTTATCCTCATGTAACATGAATTCTATGCATGTAACTCATCTCAGATTTATATATTATTTTCCTGTGACAGATATGAGGGTTTTCTGTAAATCTCATCATTTATTGAGCATGCATGTATTAATTGCATCATCTTTAGTGTTATTAGCCCTAATTAGACATATTAAGCAAATTATATAATTTCGTGCATCAACATGATCATCACTGACGTCAGGTGCATTCTAAACGTGATTATAGACTTACTGGCATATTCTCATAACTTTATGTCATCAGTCATTATTTATTAGACATGAAAAGACTATTTTACATCTTACACTATATTGCTAAGATTACTGCATTAAAAGATTGATATGATGGTTCTATTGTGTTCTACTCATTTTTCTGAATGTTTTGGTATATTACTTGCATTTTTCTGATATACGGGCTAATTATTGTGATTTATATAAATTCTGAGATTTTCTGGGATTTTTCTTACCTTCAGGCCAATCAGAGGTCGACACCTGGCCACTAAGGCCCGCACATCTTTGCCCTTGTTCACTTGAGCCAGACGGTCTATGATCTGGGCCGGTCTGCATCCTTTCTTCTTTCTCCGTCTCCTTCATTCCCTCGTTCGACGCGGTCTGTCCGCAGAATTGATCCGCCACCGTGGGGCTTTCCTCCGAAAAACAAACCTAGTGGCTTCAAGGCCGCCCGCTATCCCTTTCCTCTTCCTCGTGTTCCATGTGATCCAGCGCTATGACCGCTGCTTCTCACTCGACCTGACACTGTGTGCGTTAGTTCTCTTTGCCGACGTGGATGGTTGAGGCTAGGTCTTAGAAGAGATCCTCTGTACCGAAGAATCCCTCCCATCCTCTATGTTACGAGCAGCCGGTCAGTTGCAGGGCCGCCACTGTGAGTATGATTACCAGTGAGCGATCAATCTCCATCGGTGTCTCCAGGCCACCATCTACTGTAGCCACGATCTTCAGTAGATCACCTACTGTTCCAGTGACCATAAGGCCTCACCATTGTTACCTCCTCCCTATGGCTTGGATAGCCTGTCGCCGCTACATCTTGCCCCAACAAGAGGTCATATGTCCTCTACTCGCCTTCATCTCTCTCACTTTGAGTCCACAGTGGGACTCTCTATTTCCACGACGCCTCGCCGCCTGGGACTGCTTCGGCGTATGACGACTTTCACGGTTCCTCCTCCTCACGGGTATATGCAAGCGTCGCCGCCACGGAAGGTCCCCGACGATCCATCTCTTCACCACTACTACGATCTGCGAGATCCGTGAGAACTCTGTTGTTCTCTATCGGTGCGACTTCCTAAACCATCGTCACCCTTCCTGCGTGAGACTCCGACGGGGCTTGAATCTCCGCCCGACTCCTGCGTTCCTCTGTGAATGCTGCTGCTGGGTCGGAACAGAGGCAAGAGATCATCCGCTTGGTGTGTAGCCGGTACAGGACACTACTCCAGCGACGTAGCCACCGCTGCTAATCTGTGGTTTCCAGGTTCTTTTGTGCTAACAGGTCCTCCACCTAGCCTCCATCGTGAGCTCAAACACTGGCCTTCTTTGATCATCTATAACAAGACGTGGAGATAGGACTGATCTCCATCTTCTCTTGCCCACTATCCTCAAGTAGTACATCGGGATGCTCTAAGCAAATCGCGGAGATCAACTGTTAGTCCAAGACCATTGTCTCTCCACGTTCACGTCATGGGGCACGACTTCATTTTCCACGATCTTCATAAGACTGGGTAGGAAGAGAGTCAGAACCATCTGAGGGTCTGGGAACTGTTCACCTAATCGGTCCATGGCATAAAGTGTGTGCAAGGGATCTACTTACGATCAAGGCAGCGTGACAAAGATATTGATCAAAGCCTATGCTAATGTAATTGAACCATTGCCAATCATACATAATTATATACATTCATACATCACTTTTAAACCTCAATATCTCTTTTGATGAGTACTCTATCGTCACCATATCTTATTTATAAGTTTATCTTTGTCCAATAAATGCCATATAAAGATTTGTTATATTAAAAACAAAAGTATGACCACTCAAATAAATATCTTAAACGTGCATAAACTTAAGGATCTCAATCATGATGTCAACACCAATTCAAATCCATATGATTTCACTTATGTTATTGGACATTTTAGGATTCCAAAAGTCCACTCCATCACATCCTACACACCTTAAAAGATATTTCTTCCTCGAAATTAAGCCAAAAATTCAGTCTTTCACATCATATACATCTTAAAAGAAATTTTGTCCTCAAAATTAAGCAATTCTCTTACTCCAAGGAAAAACCAAAAGGTCTTCATACATAGCTAGGGCACAATTCTAGGTGCAACATTCCCATAAACATCAGCTCCAAAACTATACCCAAACCACTATTAAGAGGATCTAAAACATCTAGGGTGAAACACTCCTCCATAAAGATTGAAGCAAAGGTTTAGAAACACTGGTTATGTCATGGCATATCTAATATGTTAGGGTTGCATCTGTATCTTTATCCATGCATTAGGGTGTCTACATCATATTATCATGTTCTAAAGAAGTTAACTAAAGTTAACCCACTTTATCCATATGGATCACAACAAGCTGTCATAACCATTATGTTGTGCTAACTTTCAAACTATATTTTCATCATTATTAAGCACTAAGCTTAACACTTCTGGTAACCATTTTCATTCATATGATCTTATTTCATTGCTCATAATAAATTGTAATTTTTATTGGTGATTTCATCACAAGATTAATCTACAGTTTCACATTATCATCATTATTCATGTATATGGTTAACCATTTATACATTGATATCTATTAAACCATCTCTAGGTTGCCATCATATTATGTCTATATATCACATCTCGAGATTAGATCACATCTCTACATGTATTATATCGTGGTTGTGCTAACAAACTTATGTGAGTGACTTGTTAAACATATATCAAAACTTTGTCTAGTCCAATTAAGGTTCTCCTAACCCATACCATGAGGGTAGTTCCATGCTCAGTCTCTCTGAGCTAACTCAACTCTATGAGTATCTCATATGCATAAACCTTATCTTTCCTCTCGGTCTTGGGTTCTTGGATTACCTCATTGGCACTAGCTAATAGCTTCATTAACTCTAGCCACATAAGCACAAACCAAAACATGACATGATGTTCTCATAATAGGTCTCTACCTATGAGACACGCTTACCCAAAACTCTCTTACATATACACCACTAGATTCCTATGTGGGAAACCACCAACCCGAGCATGAGGCTTCACAGAAATTAACATAGCTACCTCCTCCAGGGTCTTGGGCTCTCTCCCTCACCCAGATGGTAGGCACTCATATTTATTTCCACTTTCACACATATATCGAGCCTCTCTCTCTATCTCTAGGGTTTGGTCCTCCCAAGGACATCCAGGGTTCAACAAGACTATAGGAATCATGCAATAAGCAACACAACTCATTCACTCAGGAGTATTCTAGTTTAGGACATATCATATCACATATCTCATAATTCTCATATCTTGGAGTTTAGGTTCTCTAACCTTCTCCCAATGGGTCTCACTCTCTCTGGAGTTAACCCCAAAACTGGTCCTAACACTAGAGGTCCTCCTTCATAAAAGAGATTGAGGCTCATGCTGACTCACATCTTCTCTTAACTTAGCTTATCTTAACTTAGAAAAGCACACATACTTTCATCATGAACACTTATCTCAAATTCTCCAAACTGAACTTACATCATCAAAAACAAACATAGATCATCATAAACCATCTTATATCATCTATATAAGACTTACATCATATCATCAAAACTTATTTCATCTATTACATCTATCATGTATTCCAACAAGGCTCTAGACATCTAATCTAGAACCACTCTCTCTTCTAGATTGATGTCATTCACTTTCACTTAGGTTGCATGACCACCTCCTACTCGTGCATGTGTGGGGACACATTTTTGTAATACATATACATAATAAAATATTATATAATTTTTCTCCGATAAAACAAACGTCAGAGAAAACTATCGAGGTTCTATCCGATTGGAATCAAAAACCAAATCCTAAAAATGAGTGCCCCACACATAGTAGACAGTCTAGTGTCATGAAAACTAGTGAAAAGGGTGAGAATAAGGGGTAGACTAGTGTAGCTACTCTAGACAACATGTGCAATATGTCTAGGGTTTCTCTTCCCTTGATGCACGTCATTTCCAAATAATGCAACGTCCCATACCACTGCACTACAAGGAAAGAACTACATCTAAGGACTTGCTACTCAACAAGCACCAGTCTAGACCTAGTTCTCGGACATCTAGGTGCTAACCTAGAGGCAAGGTCAGATCTAGTCTCTAAAAGATGGCTAATCTAACCCTAAAGATATTATTAAGTTCAAGGTTTTCTGGTTTTGAGTTGCATAATGAGCAAATGTCAGGCTTTGCTATTGTTCATGCTCTGATACCACCTGTGATGTCCCTGGATTTTCTAAAACTTAATCTGATGTGCGACGTCCAAATTGAAACCCTCACCTCAGCAAGAATCCCAATTTAAACATCCCACACGAGGCTAAGAAGAAGAAAATCAGAGGAAGTCATAAGGAACAACCAGTAGCACATGTACATGAACAATAATAAAACCATACACACATGTTCACCATTCAACATATAATTACAACATGAATTGTTAGATCATTTGATATTACATATTGAACAACAAACTATACATAAACATGTACTACATCTAAACAACATGATCTTAAGACAACAGGTCCACCTGTACATCAGCTCGCCACACAACTCTCAACTATCCTAGATCTTCAAGAGCATAACCACAACCTAAACAAAAGATTACATGCGGTACACGTCAGCACAATATTCAAGAATATTGTACTGAGTATGCCTACGTGTCTTTTATTTACCTCTCATCATATCTTGGCAATAAGATAAAACTAATACTTGGCAGTTATAAAGAAATATAAGAAAATTATATACTTGCACAAAGATGTTCATTAACAAAAGAGAACATTTTAAGCTTATTTCCATCATATTTCTCGTACATCTTCCCCTAGGGCTTTGATGTTTTTAGGCCTTATGATCTACCACCAAGTGGTTTGTGATCATTATACATGTGATCTACCCCCTAGGAGTTTGTGATCACTTTCTAAGCACCGTGTGCTTTCATATATATGATGGATCATATATCTTATGTTTCATGTGTTCCTAGCCATAAGTATGGAAAATCATGCAACATATCATACAAGAGCAATCATATCATCCAATATCATATGCCAAGTATCTTACTACACATATAACACATGCATATTGTATAATAAGCCAAGTAAGAGGTAATGGCATACCTTGATCAAGAGATATCCTAATCATCACACATTCCTGATGTCATCTATATCTTTGTTAAACCTGATCAAGACAAGATCATTTATTAACATCAGGTTCGCATCATCTTAACCCTAGTCGTGTTCATTAGGGTTTATCTTATCTCATTAAGGTATATGCATCATTACTTGTATTCTCATCTTGGAATTATTTTACTTATTTCATATTCCAGATTTTAGTTCATCAACTGGATATACTCATGTGTCACATTATTATGTGAACATACTTAACATTATGTCACTTTCATTAACTATATAAGGGTTACATCATGTGTATTAAGGGTCATCCTCATGTAACATGAATTCTATGCATGTAACTGATCTCAGATTTATATATTATTTTCCTATTACAGATATGAGGGTTTTCTGTAAATCTCATCATTTATTGAGCATGCATGTATTAATTGCATCATCTTTAGTGTTATTAGCCCTAATTAGACATATTAAGCAAATTATATAATTTCGTGCATCAACATGATCATCACTGACATCAGGTGCATTCTAAACTTGATTATAGACTTACTGGCATATTCTCATAACTTTATGTCATCAGTCATTATTTATTAGACATGAAAAGACTATTTTACATCTTACACGATATTGCTAAGATTACTGCATTAAAAGATTGATATCATGGTTCTATTGTGTTCTACTCATTTTTCTGAATGTTTTGGTATATTACTTGCATTTTTCTGATATACGGGCTAATTATTGTGATTTATATAAATTCTGAGATTTTCTGGGATTTTTCTTACCTTCAGGCCAATCAGAGGTTGACACCTAGCCACTAAGGCCCGCACATCTTTGCCCTCGTTCACTTGAGCCGGACAGTCTGTGATCTGGGCCGGTCTGCGTCCTTTCTTCTTTCTCTGTCTCCTTCATTCCCTCGTTCGACGTGGTCTGTCCGCGGAATTGATCCGCTGCCATGGGGCTTTCCTCCGGCCAGCAAACCTAGTGGCTTCAAGGCCTCCCGCTATCCCTTTCCTCTTCCTCGTATTCCATGCGATCCAATGCTATACCCGCTGCTTCTCGCTCGACCTGACGCTGCGTGCGTTAGTTCTCTTTGCCGACGTGGATGGTTGAGGCTAGGGCTTAGAAGAGATCCTCTGCGCTGAAGAATCCCTCCCTTCCTCTATGTTACGAGCAGCCGGTCAGTTGCAGGGCTGCCACTGCGAGGATGATTACCAGTGAGCGATCAATCTCCATTGGTGTCTCCAGGCCACCATCTACTGCAGCCATGATCTTCAGTAGATCACCTACTGTTCCAGTGACCATAAGGCCTCACCATTGTTACCTCCTCCCTATGGCTTGGAGAGCTTTCCGCCGCTACATCTTGCCCCAACAAGAGGTCATATGTCCTCTACTTACCTTCATCTCTCTCACTTTGAGTCCACAGTGGGACTCTCTATTTCCACGACGCCTCGCCGCCTGGGACTGCTTCGGCGTATGATGACTTTCAAGCTTCCTCCTCCTCATGGGTATATGCAAGCGTCGCCGCCACGGAAGGTCCCCGGCGATCCATCTCTTCACCACTACTATGATCTGCGAGATCCGTGAGAACTCTGTTGTTCTCTGTCGGTGCGACTTCCTGAACCACTGTCGCCCTTCCTACGTGAGACTTCGGTGGGGCTTGAATCTCCGCCTGACTCCTGCGTTCCTCTGTGAACGCTGCTGCTGGGTCAGAACAGAGGCAAGAGATCAGCCGCTTGGTGTGTAGCCGGTACAGGACACTACTCCAGCAATGCAGACACCACTGCTAATCTGTGGTTTCCAAGTTCTTTTGTGCTAACAGGTCCTCCACCTAGCCTCCATCGTGAGCTCAGACACTGGCCTGCTCTGATCATCTGTAACAAGACGTGGAGATAGGACTGATCTCCATCTTCTCTTGCCCACTATCCTCAAGTAGTGGATCGGGATGCTCTAAGCAAATTGTGGAGATCAACTGTTAGTCCAAGACCATTGTCTCTCCACGTTCACGTCATGGGGCACGACTTCATTTTCCACAATCTTCATAAGACTGGGTAGGAAGAGAGTCAGAACCATCTGAGGGTCTGGGAACTGTTCACCTAATCGGTCCATGGCATAAAGCATGTGCAAGGGATCTACTTACGATCAAGGCAGCGTGACAAAGATATTGATCAAAGCCTAAGCTAATGTAATTGAACCATTGCCAATCATACATAATTATATACATTCAGACATCACTTTTAAACCTCAATATCTCTTTTGATGAGTACTATATCGTCACCATATCTTAATTATAAGTTTATCTTTGTCTAATAAATGCCCCATAAAGCTTTGTTATATTAAAAACAAAAGTATGATCACTCAAATAAATATCTTAAACGGGCATAAACTTAAGGATCTCAATCATGATGTCAACACCAATTCAAATCCATATGATTTCACTTATGTTATTGGACATTTTAGGATTCCAAAAGTCCACTCCATCACACTAGGCGTGACATCATATGGTCATTCATGTAGAAAGAAGCCTTTGATTGTTCGCTCATGCCATGGAAGCAGAGCACGATGGCTCTAGGCAAAGATGGTGATGGGTCAGGGTAGGTAGGTGAGTTCTGAGTGTGTGAGGAGGAGTGGGTTCAGATTGCGGGGTCCCCCCAAGTTCAACAAACCCTAGAAGATCGCCAGAGATGGACCATAGCTCAGGTTTTGATCTATAGTGGACATGAATAAGACAAATGAGGTTTCCAGGTTTTACCTACCCTTAGGTTGGATTGAGGGGTCATGAAGCTCCGTGTAGGGTTCGTGAGGCTCTACGATCACTCCCTACTGCTTGATGTGTCCCTGACCTTACCGGCGATGGAGCTCTTGAGCTCGATTATAGGTTCTAGTTGACTCGGGCCTCTGGGCATTTGTGGCTCCAACGGAGGGTGCTACTTGGCTCACAAAGACCCCAGGAAGGTGTAGCCATGGTGGATTGGAAAGGGGAGGTTCCTGGAGTGAAGGAGGAGGTCGGGGTTAGGCGAAGTGAGGTGCTCGAGGTCAGGGAGGTAGGAGCAACCTTCAGTGCAATTGAGGATGGGGGATGATAAAAGGAAGGTTGACAGAGCTTGTGGGATACTTAGATAGGCACGAGGAGGTGTAGAGGGTTAAGCCCTAAAATGGGCGCCGCCGCCAGAGAGAGGTGCGGGGAAGAGAGGGATCATTCTCCCTGATCTGAGGGAGACGGGTGACATGGTGTCTGTCGTTGGGTTTGTTCGGGTGAGAGGAATTTGTCCTCCAAATATCTCACTGAGAAGATGTAAGAGTTGGGCGTGAGAGGTTGGAGTTGGTCGTCGCTCTATTGGGGGAGAATCCTGGTTCTTGCGGGAGGTTAGGGCCGACCTGAGAGGCGTTGGATCCTACACGATCCACGATCGAAGGATCAAATGGCTACGGATGGGGTTCTTGAAGTGATCCATGCCCAGGTTAGAAAATAGGGCCGCGTGACACATTTTTAATCAAATAGATTCGAGAACTTAGGTCCTAGGGTTTAATAAATGACATTATATACATTATTCTCAAATGCTAATAGCTCCTAATTGGTCAATCCAATTGAAATGAATTTTTAGGCATGAATTTATAATGTTATGATGTACCTGTGGTATAAAATTGGGATTGAAATTCGAAGGTTAGACATGGTTATTGACTAAGTACATTAATACCTAAAGTTCACCTTTATGTGACACTTAGGGTTTTGCATTATGTGAAATTGATATGCCAATTAGTCAATTTAGTGAGGGAGATGGTTCAGGGTATTATTGGACTTAACAAAATTTATAAGGGGGATAAATATATGTAAAAAATCACTCTATCACATTCTCCCCTCCTTTTAAGAATTTTTTCCCCAAAATTCAAGCAGCCTGAAAGAGATGTGGATATTTCTGCTCAACTTCGGACTTGAGCTCCCAGGTGGCATTAGTTTGATCATGATGGATCTAGAGGACTTTCACCATATCTATATGGTGATTATTGTAACATCCCTGACCTAGTTTAAGGCTTAACCCTAGAAGTTTTGCTTAAGTAATTCATTTAGATTCTTATCCTTATCTTTTGAAAAGTAAATAAGACTAAAGGAAAGCTTATATTTCAATTTTGGTTCTATTTGAATAATGTTGAAACAATATTTTACCTATTTTGGACTAAAGTGCAATTTACCCACTTTAAGGGGGGTTATCTTGCAAATGTTACATGATAAATGTTCCTAAAGTGTTATAGCATCATAATAATGAGAATGATGTTGAGGCATGGCTTCCACAAGCCTAAGTTCCAAGAAGGAGCTTGTTAGAATAATGCTTGTGTATTGAATGCTAGTTTTGGTGTAATTTGCAATTTACGCAAAACCTAGGGTTCAATATGTAAAATACCACTTTTATCATGTCCCTATTATTTCTTGGTATCATTTAGAGAAAATAAAAAGAAAGGGGTGTTTTGTTTGAACCACTTTTGAGGAGAGATAATCTTGATAATAAAATAATCAAGATTTAAGCATAATTGCAACCCTAATTTTTTTGTAGCAAAAATAAATATATTAATTGAAGTGTCCATCAACTAAAAATTCTATGGTTGAAATCCTATAATGCAAGGACGTTCAAATTCCTTGAGTTGCACCGAAATATCCTAAGTAGGTGAAGAAACCCACTCACATTTATTAATTAAAAATAATGTCCACTAAAAATGGATAATAGTATTATATTAATTAAGGTGCTTAAGTGGTTGCTTTTAGTTCAAGGATAAATGAGAGGAAATTGAAGGTAAAGGAATATGGCTTCGAAGGCAAGGACTGGAGGGGGGCATGTGGCAAGAAAGTGGGTGAATTTTCCCCTACTTTCTCTCTCCTAGAAAATCAATTACATATACTTGATTTTCTCCTTACTTGAAAGGCCATTTTGCAAACCACTTTCTTTCTTTGCTTTGGCCGATGACCAAGGAGCTTAGGAGTAGGAGGAAAACGTTCCCCAAGCTAAAGGTAAGGTCCATGATCAATTTCAACCTGGAATTGATGGTTGAAATCGGATTTCAACATTGAATTACTTCTCTCTTCCAACCAATGCTCAACCTTGGTCATCTTTTGCATCCAAAAAGTTGGAAACATACCTTGGATAGTTTAAGGACCTTCTTTCACCATTGGAGACGTGAATCTTGAAGCTTTGAAGCTACTTTTAATGCGGGTTATATAACTTGAACCCATCAATGTTATTATTGATTTCAATTTCTCATAATATGTTGATCTTTTATTGTTTTTCTTAAATAATTGATGAATTTATCATACATATGATAGTAGAATTTGGAGGTATGAAGCTTGATGATGATGAAATCATCTTAGCACACACCTCAAGAATATCAAGAGAAAACAGTTTCACTTTGTGTTGGTCAAACAGTTTTCAAACCGTTTTAGACCAACTGGTTTCAAACCATTTGGTGACCAAACAGTTTCAAAACTGATTGGAGGGCAAACAGTTTCAAATTGTTAGGGACTAAATGGTTTCAATAGGTTCAAGGATAAATTGATTTCATGACCTAATAACTTCAAACAATTAAACTCAATTGATTTCAGAACCCTAGCACAATTGGTTTCAAAACCCTAGATCAATTGAGGACAAAACCCTAATTTAGGGTTAAACGGTTTCAAGCTAATTTGACCAAACGGTATTAGACCGTTTGAGGACTAAACAGTCTCAAACTGTTTGAGGACCAAATGGTCTCAAACAATTTAGGGTTAATCAATATTCAAATCAATTAAAGACCAAACGGTCTCAAACCATTTAGGGTTGATCAATCTCCAAGACTGTTTAAGGATGTTGAGACCAAGACCGTTTAAGGTATAACGGTCTTCAAAGAGTTTGATGAGCAAGTGATCCAGACCATTTAAGGTCTAACGGTCTTTAGACTGTTTAAGGATATAGGGACCAAGACTGTTTAAGGTCTAAATGGTCTCAAACCGTTTGAAGTTTATGGGCAAGACCGTTTGAAGGTCAAGTAACCTCAAGACCCTGTGAAGGTCTAAATGGTCCCAAACCGTTTGGAGGTTCAATTAGTTCAAAACATTTGGAAGGTCCAATTAATTCAATCCATGTAAGTATTAATAACCCCATAAGTGGTTGAAGAGTATCTCAAGGTAGTTTTCAATAAAAGTACCTCTACAGTACTTAGGTGATTAGTATAATTAGAGTGATTATCACTTGGTTCCTGTGAAAGTAATAAACTCAATACACTATGATAGGAATAAGTGTATGTACTTAGTGAAAGGTTAAGTCAACCTAATAAGGTATGATGATGATGTGTGTTCCTAAGTATATGGAACAATGACAAGTATGATTAAATACCTAAATAATGACATATGCTCCAAGATATGTGGAAGCACTGACTTAGGGTTTGGATTGATGAAGTAATCATAAAACCCTAATCAATGGAGAATGGAAATTCTAACTAATAAGGGAAATTAAAATTCATAAGTTTAATTGAGTACTTATGAAGGTATTATGAAATTCTAGATATGTGGGGAAATGAGTTAGGTTTTGGATATTAATTATAATAGCAATGCATTCTCCAAGATGCATGGAGTTTTGAATTAGGGTTTGATCATTGATGATGTGATCATGAAACCCTAATCAAGAATAATGAGAAACCCTAACCCTAATTTTGGATCATGGGTTAAGAAAACCTAATTGAAATGGAATGGGGAACCCTAACCCTAATACAAGGTGATGTTATGTGAAACCCTAATATAAGGTGATGTTATGTGAATCCCTAATATAGGGTGATGTTATGTGAAACCCTAATACAGGGTGATGTTATGTGAAACCCTAAGACATGGTGATGTTATGTGAACCCCTAATACAGGGTGATGTTATGTGAAACCCTAATTGATAAAGATGAGAAACCCTAATTCTAATGAGGGATTAGTAATGTTATCTTTGTATCTCACAATGCTGATATGCAATTGATATGGCTGTTATCAAGTATACTAACCATGCAGGTATCACGAGTTGATGAACATAACCAGGTATGAGCTATGATGTTAATGGGTCTTGTGAGCCATTATTGTAATTGTTGCCTAGTGAGAGGTGACAAGGAGTTGATTATGCCTGGTGAACTATGTGAAAATGCTTGTGTAACAAGTATCATGAATACTTTGGTCAGAGGACCTGGAGGTAATAGTTACCTGATAGTGGTAACCATGCTCAGTGATGAACTAAGGGTTTGAATACCCAGATCCAGCAAACATAATGATGATATTGTTGAGGGATATGAATTCCCATTAATGAGATGAGGGATTGAGATCCCAATGTTTTATAAAGTTTTTGAAAAGTACTTGATAGAAGTATTACATGTTTCTTTGTAGCATTTATCATAATAATTCTTGTTTGATAAATTGACTGATGCTAAAAGAATATTGTAATGTACTTAAATAATCAAGTGGGATTTTATCATGTAGAGCCCTGGCCATAGATCCATCATTGTCAGTAGCTGGTGATGGTGAAACAGGCAAGTGATGGTGAAACAGGTTTACCTGCTGGTTAATCTGGAACGTATATTGTTGAATATACTGGGTTCTCCTAACCGAAAATAGGAGGATTAGAGTACAAATTTGGTTGTAGACTCAAGATATGTATAAGAAAATGGTGAACAGGCCCATGGCTCAGTGTTATGGAGCATGAATGCGTTCATGGCTCAGAGAGCACGGTGAACTGGCTCGTGGCTCAGACTTACTAGCGTCGGGACCTATACCAAGGTGGGCTAGAGGATGGGTAGCCTATAAGAGCTAACACTATGAATGACGCCACTTAAGAAAGAGATTGCGGTACTGCTTGTGGTCTCGCACTGACCGAGATAGATGAGATCGAGGAGTCTGACTCTTCCTTTGATCTTGAATGGCACCGGCTTTGGGTTTCGTAACCAAAGGTTGGATTTAATAGGTACGGCTCACTTCTGCAGGGCACAAGTATGATTGTAAAATGTAATTAGCCATGTAGCGTATTGGCTTAAGGATGAAACACAGAAATCATTGGTTGATGCTACATTGCTTACTATATCCTAAATGGATAGATGTTATACATGTTCTTCATATTCCTTATTAAAATGAATAGATGATCTACTACTTTATCATTTATAGCTGTAATGCTTTAAAAGATGATACAACTTTATTCTGCTTAATAATGATTAAATCATGTTGTTTAATAGAGATTCCTCTGTTCAGTTTTTACTATTTATATACAATAATAATGTTTCTGGCGGAGAGTTATATCTCTCGTTGGGACAATTTTCAATTGTCTCACCCCCGTGGGATCCAACCTTTTTAGGTGGATGAGGATGAGGAGGTAGAAATCCTACAGTAGGGGAAGGATAGCAGCATCAGGGACAGTAGTGACAGCTCAGGTGGAAATACTGACTGTCATGTCTTGTAGATAAGAGTCCTATGTGTCGTCTCTGTACTCTCAAGTCCTAGGAGTCAGTAGTTAATGCTTTAATGATCGATCTAAGATTTTGGCATTGAATGCCTCGAGGTTTTATGTTGCATATGTGTAGATTTAACATAGCAACTATTATATGTAATCCTCGAGAAGAGAAGGTACATGGTATGTACTTTGTGTACCAGAATGTATATATAATATTTTGGTTCTTGTTATAAGAGTTTCCTAGAAATGGATCTCTTGGCAAATGGTTTTAATTTTTAGTGATTTCTGTTAATCCACTGCTAATGTTTGTTTCCACAATTAATTACACAATGACGTTCTGATTTGGTGTCAGATCGCCACAGTTTAGTGGTATCAGAGCTTAAGGTTCGTTGAGTCTATAGAGACATAGGATTAAGGATGTTGAGTATGTTCTAGTGTCTTCCAGTTTATCTGATAGTGACTTCTGCTCTCAGGAGAAGAAGTGAAGCTTGAAGATTGCTGGATCACATGAAGAACATGTTGTTGAAAGCAGTGTTGCTGCACCAGGAGGAGGTGCAGGGGATCAAGCTAGAGAAGAACTAGTACATGAACATCCTCAATTTGACCAAGCTACACTAGAAAACCCAGCTTTCCATGCTCTGTTTGGGCAGTTCATGGTGACTATGACACACATGGCGGATAGGATGCCACCACCTACACCCAGGGCACCAGCTCACAATGAGGGGCATGGAGCTGGCAAGACTTTTGAATGACTTCGACATGTAGGAGCCACTGAATATGCTGGTACAGCTGATCCAGCAGATACAGACTTGTAGCTAACTGAGCTGGAAAAGGCCTTCAGAATTCTTAATATCCCAGAAGTTGAGAAGGTTAGACATGCGGTGTACCTATTGAAGGGGAGTGTTGGCCATTGGTGGGCCATAGAAGAAGGTAAAAGGCCAGGTGTTAAAGTCGGATGGGAAGGGTTCCGACGAGAGTTCGTTAGTAGATATTTTCCCAAGACTTACATGGATGAGAAAATCTCTCAGTTTGAGCGGATAAGGCAAGGACCAATGAACATTAGTGAGTATGAAGCTAAGTTTATGGAGCTTCTATGGTTCTGTCTGCACATGGTTGCTACAGATGAAGAGAGGATGTGGCATTTTGAGAAGGGTCTGAATGCTGATTTAACCACACCAGTGTCTACTCTAGAGAATAGAGAGAGGTTTGCCACCTTTGTGGAGTCCGTTAGGCGGAAAGAAAGGTCTATGACTGAGAAGCATCAAGCCAACAGTAAGAAGGTATATACCCAGTTCCAAGGACAAAGGTTTGAAAGTTTTAAGAAACCAAGATTTTCTGTACCAACAACACCACCAAGGTTCAATACTCAGACACAGTGGACATCCAACAAGGGTAGAGGTCGTAGTTTACCACCATAGGGAGCCCACAATTCAACATCAATATCAGTAATAGGACCGTCTAGACCACAGAAGGAGAACATAGTTTGTTATAAATGTGGGAAGATGGGACATCTGATGAAAGATTATCTAGCAAGAGACGTGAGTGTAACCCAACCACTGAGGCAGAGTCAACAAGGCTCTCAGAAATGACAGTTTAACAGTGGCACTCGAGGACGTGGACAGACATCCCAAGCTGGCTCATCTACATCCAACAATAGGGCGAGTGGTCAACAACCAGCAACGACAAGATTCTGTGCTATGAATCAGCCTGAAGTAGTGGTTAACCCACAAGTCGTGACAGGTCAGATGGAATTATTTCATTCTGATATGTCTTCATCCTGCTTTGTATCTATTTTCATCGATCCGGGTGCTACACATTCCTTTATCACTCAAGAAGTGATTCATGACTACAATATGATCATCAGTCATAGAGCAGATACCTTGTTATTAGAAACTTCATTAGTTGGATCTGCAGTGTTGCAGGAGGTATGTTTTCCCTGTATTCTTTCTTTTTCAGAACATAACATTCAGGTGGATCTTATACCACTTGAGATGCATGGGTTTGACATAATCCTTGGGATGGACACCCTAGAAAAGTATAAGGTTGTCTTGGATTGTGGTTCCAAGCAAGCTATGTTCTAAGAAAATGGTGTTACATGGATCTTTTAGGGGGACAGAAAGATTCTTTCAACCAGTCTAGTATCATCTATGGTAGTTGAGAAGTTGATGAGACAAGGATGCTACGCATTCTTAGCACATGTGGTAGATACAAGGCAGAGAGTCCTAATCTTTCTGAAGTTCCGATTGTTAGGGAGTTTGAGGATGTGTTTTCTGAGGAACTTCCAGGTGTTCCTCCACCCCGAGAGATTGCTTTTGAGATTAATCTAATCTGGGATATGCAACCTATAGATCAAACACCTTATAGAATGGCACTTGCTGAGATGGCAGAACTCAAGAAACAGTTATAGGAGTTGCTTGAAAAGGGTTATATTCGACTGAGTACTTCACCATGGGGTGCTCCGGTTCTTTTTGTTAAAAAGAAAGATGGTTCTATATGATTATGCATCGACTATAGACAGCTAAATAAAGTAACCATAAAGAAAAAATACCCTCTTCCAAGGATAGATGACTTGTTTGACCAGTTGTGTGGTGCAACTATATTCTCTAAAATATATTTGAGATCAGGATACCATCAGTTACGCATCAAGGAAAGTGACATGCCTAAATCAGCTTTGAGGACAAGGTATGGTCACTATGAGTTCATAGTTATGTCGTTTGGACTAACTAATGCACCAGCTGCATTCATGGAACTCATGAATAGAATATTCTGACCATTCCTTGATCAATTCATAGTAGTCTTATAGATGACATCCTGGTTTACAGTAGAGATGCTCAACAACATGAACAACACCTTTGCCAGGCCCTGACTTTACTGAGAAAGCGCAAGCTATATGCCAAATTTAGTAAGTGTGAATTCTAGTTATCATAAGTGTCTTACCTAGGACACACAATAATTACCTCAGGTATCTGTGTTGATCCTAAAAAGGTAGAATCTATCTTAGAGTGGGAACAACCAAATACACCAACAGAGATACGCAGTTTTTTAGGACTGGCAGGCTACTATAGGAGGTTCATTAAGAACTTCAGTTCTGTAGCTTTACCCCTAACCAAGTTGACCAGGAAGGAGGTTCCTTTTATCTGGAATGACAAGTGTCAACATTCTTTCTAGTTGTTAAAAGAAAGGTTGACAAGTGCACCTATGTTAGTGTTACATGAGCAAAGGAAAGGGGTATACTATTTTCTGTGATGCTTCTAAGAATGGTCTAGGATGTGTGTTGACGCAGGATAAACAAGTGATTTCTTTTGCTTCTCGATAGCTTAAGAAACACGAGGAAAATTATCCAAAACATGATCAAGAATTAGTTGTAGTAGTTCATGCATTGAAGATCTGGAGACATTATCTCTATGGAGAGACATTCTAGATTTTCACAGACCATAAGAACTTAAAATACATCTTTTCACGGTATGAGTTGAATATGAGACAACGTCACTGGATCGAGTTAAACAAGGACTATGATTATACAATTGATTATCATCTAGGAAAGGCTAATGTAGTGGCTGATGCACTAAGTAGAAAATCATCATCACCAAACATGGATAAAGCATAGTTGAACTATTTAGTGTGCTTTAAACGAGACATGTTTGTCTCTTTAAGGAAAAACAATGTACATCTTAAAGTATCCTTGTTAGCTGTACTGTAAGCTGAGATGCAGATAAAACCTACTCTGAAAAAACAAATCAAAGAGGCACAATAGGCGGATACTATGATTCAGTAGATCAGGTCAGAGTATGGTAGTGAGAAACGGGATGGGTTTCATGAGTCATATGATGAGGTAGTCTGTTACCATGGTAGGATGGTAGTACCTGATGCCAACAACTTAAGGAATTTAGTCATGGATGAAGCTCATTCATCTACGTATGCAATGCATCAAGGGAGCACCAAAATATATCATAATTTGAAAAATATGTATTGTTGGCCCGGTTTGAAGAAAGATGTAGCTGAGTTTATTATGCGGTGTCCAATATGTCAACAGGTTAAAGTTGAACATCATAAGACCACAGGAACAATGCAAACTTTACCTATACCATAGTGGAAATGGGATCACGTGACCATAGACTTTGTGGTTGGTTTACCCAAAACAGCCAAAAGTCATGATTCCATTTGGGTGATAGTTGATAGGTTGACTAAGTCAGCACATTTTCTTCCTGTCAAAACAACCTATACTACTAAGAAACTTGCACAGATCTATATAGATGAGATAGTGCGATTACATGGGGTTCCAGCTACGATTGTTTATGATAGAGGTCCCCAATTCATGAGTCATTTTTTGGAACGACTACATAAAGCTTTGGGTACGTAGTTAAGGTTTAGTACTTCCTTTCACCCACAAACAGATGGACAATCTGTGAGGACTATACAAACTTTGGATGATTTTCTTAGGGAATGTGTCCTTCAGTTTGTAGGAAGTTGGGACATACACTTGAGCTTAATAGAATTCGCTTACAACAATAGTTATCAGCACAGTATTGATATGGCACCATATGAAGCATTATATGGTAGACGTTGTTGATCTCCGGTATGCTGGTATGAAACATGGGAATATCAACTTTTGGGTCTTGAAGTAGTACAACAGACAACTGAAAAGATTAAAGTAATACAACAACAGTTAAAGACTGCACATGATAGATAGAAGTCATACACAGACAAACGATGAAGACCTTTAGAATTCCAAGTCGGAGACAGAGTATATCTCAAAGTCTCACCTTAGAAAGGTGTTCTTAGATTTGGAAAGAAGGGTAAGTTAGCTCCTAGATTTATGGGGCCTTATCCAATAACTGAACGGATTGGAAAGGTAGCCTATAAGTTGGAGTTGCCACCTGAACTATATAGATTGCATCCAGTATTCCATATATCCATGCTAAGAAAGTGTCACCCTGATACGGAGTTAGTTTTGCCACGTGTGGAGGTAGAATTAAATGAAGATATATCCTATGTAGAAGGACCGATGATGATTCTAGACAAGAGAATCAAAAAGTTGAAAAAGAAAGACATTATGCTTGTGAAAGTTCTCTGGCATCACCGTGGCATTGAAGAAGCTACGTGGGAGCTGGAGGAAGAGATGAGGAGGAAGTATCCTTCTCTTTTCTTTTGATGGTTTTGGGGACGAAATCCCTATTAGGGGTGGATAATTGTAACATCCCTAACTTGGGTTAAGGCTTAACCCTAGAAGTTTTGCTTCAGTAAGTCATTTAGATTCTTGTCCTTATCTTTTGAAAAGTAAATAAGACTAAAGGAGAGCTTATATTTCAATTTTGGTTCTATTTGAATAATGTTGAAACAATATTTTACATGTTTTAGACTAAAGTGCAATTTACCCAATTTAAGGGGGGTTATCTTGCAAATGTTACATGATAAATGTTTCTCAAGTGTTATAGCATCATAAGAATGAGAATGATGCTGAGGCATGGCTTCCAAAAGCCTAAGTTCCAAGAAGGAACTTGTTTGAATAATGCTTGTGTATTGAATGCTAGTTTTGGTGTAATGTGCAATTTACCCAAAACCTAGGGTTGAATATATAAAATACCACTTTTATCATGTCCCTACTATTTCTTAGTATCATTTAGAGAAAAGAAAAAAGGGGTGTTTTGTTTGAACCACTTTTGAGGAGAGATAGTCTTGATAATAAAATAATCAAGATTTAAGCATAATTGCAACCCTAATTTATTTTGTAGCAAAAATAAATATATTAATTGAAGTGCCCATCAACTAAAAAGGCTATGATTGAAATCCTATAATGCAAGGACGTTCAAATGCCTTGAGTTGCACCGAAATATCCTAAGTAGGTGAAGAAACCCACTCACATTTGTTAATTAAAAAGTAATGTCCACTAAAAATGGATAATAGTATTATATTAATTAAGGTGCTTAAGTGGTTGCTTTTAGTTCAAGGATAAACGAGAGGAAATTGAAGGTAAAGGAAGATGGATTCAAAAGCAAGGAAGGGAGGGGGCATGTGGCGAGAAAGTGGGTGAATTTCCCCCTACTTTCTCTCTCCTAGAAAATCAATTACATATACTTGATTTTCTCCTTACTTGAAAGGCCATTTTGCAAACCACTTTTTTTCTTTGCTTTGGCCGATGACCAAGGAGCTTAGGAGCAGGAGGAAAACATTCCCCAAGCTAAAGGTAACCTCCATGATCATCTTCAACCTTGAATTGATGGTTGAAATCGGATTTCAGCATTGAATTACTTCTCTCTTCCAACCAATGCTCAACCTTGGTCATCTTTTGCATCCAAAAAGATGGAAATGGACCTTGGATAGTTGAAGGACCTTCTTTACCCATTGGAGACGTGAAGCTTGAAGCTATGAAGCTACTTTGAAGGTGGGTTATATAACTTGAACCCATCAATGTTATTATTGATTTAAATTTCTCATCATATGTTGATCTTTTATTGTTTTTCTTGAACAATTGATGAATTTATCATACATATGATAGTAGTATTCATAGGTCTGAAGATTGATGATGATGACATAATCTTAGCACACACCTCAAGAATATCAAGAGCAAACAGTTTCACTTTTTGTTGGTCAAACGGTTTTCAAACTATTTTAGACCAAACAGTTTCAAACTGTTTGGTGACCAAACAGTTTCAAAATCCAAATAGTTTCAAAATCGATTGGAGGGAAAATGGTTTCAAACTGTTAGAGACTAAATGGTTTCAATAGGTTCAAGGATCAATTGGTTTCATGACCTAATAACTTCAAACAATTAAACTCAATTGATTTTAGAACCCTGGCACAATTGGTTTCAAAACCCTTGATCAATTGAGGATAAAACCCTAATTTAGGATTAAACGGTTTCAAGATGATTTAACCAAACGGTCTTAGACCATTTGAGGACTAAACGGTCTCAAACCTTTTGAGGACCAAACAGTCTCAAACCGTTTAGGGTTAATCAATATTCAAATCAATTAAAGACCAAACGGTCTCAAACCATTTAGGGTTGATCAATCTCCAAGACTATTTAAGGATGTTGAGACCAAGACCATTTAAGGTCTAACGGTCTTCAATCTGTTTGATGAGTAAGTGATCCAGACTGTTTAAGGTCTAACGGTCTTCATACCGTTTAAGTATATAGGTACCAAGACCGTTTAAGGTCTAAACAGTCTCAAACCGTTTGAAATTTATGGGCAAGACCGTTTGAAGGTCAAGTAACCTCAAGACCGTTTGAAGGTCTAAATGGTCCCAAACCATTTGGAGGTTCAATTAGTTCAAAACGTTTGGAAGGTCCAATTGATTCAATCCATGTAAGTACTAATAACCCCATAAGTGGTTGAAGAGTATCTCAAGGTAGTTTTCAATAAAAGTACCTCTACAGTACTTAGGTGATTAGTATAATTAGAGTGATTATCACTTGGTGCCTGTGAAAGTAATAAACTCAATACACTATGACAAGCATAAGTGTATGTACTTAGTGAGTGGTTAAGTCAACCTAATAAGGTATGATGATGATGTGTTTTCCTAAGTATATGGAACAATGACAAGTATGATTAAATACCTAAATAATGACACATGCTCCAAGATATGTGGAAGCACTGACTTAGGGTTTGGATTGATGAAGTAATCATAAAACCCTAATCAATGGAGAATGGAAATTCTAACCAATAAGGGAAATTACAATTCATAAGTTTAATTGAATACTTATGAAGATATTATGAAATTCTAGACATGTGGGGAAATGAGTTAGGTTTTGGATATTAATTGTAATAACAATGCATTCTCCAAGATGCATGGAGTTTTGAATAAGGGTTTGATCTTTGATAATGTGATCATGAAACCCTAATCAAGAATAATGAGAAACCCTAACCCTAATTTTGGATAATGGGTTAAGAAAACCTAGTTGAAATGGAATGGGGAACCCTAACCCTAATACATGGTGATGTTATGTGAAACCCTAATACAGGGTCATGTTATGTGAAACCCTAATACATGGTGATATTATGTGAAACCCTAATACATGGTGATGTTATGTGAAAACCTAATACGGGGTGATCTTATGTGAAACCCTAATTGATAAAGATGAGAAACCCTAATTCTAATGAGGGATTAGTGATGTTATATTTGTATCTCATAATGATGATTTGTAATTGATATGGTTGTTATCAAGTATACTAACCATGTAGGTATCATGAGATGATGAACATAACCAGGTATGAGCTATGATGTTAATGGGCCTTGTGAGCCATTATTGTAATTGTTTCCTACTGAGAGGTGACAAGGAGTTGATTATTCCTGGTGAACTATGTGAAAATGCTTGTGTAACAAGTATCATGAATACCTTGGTCAGATGACCTGGAGGTAATAGTTACTTGATAGTAGTAACCATGTTCAGTGATGAACTAAGGGTTTGAATACCCAGATACAGCAAACATGATGATGATATTGTTGAGGGATATGAATTCCCAGTAATGAGATGAGGGATTGAGATCCCAATGTTTTATAAAGTTTTTGAAAAGTACTTGATAAAAGTATTACATGTTTCTTTGTAGCATTTTTCATAATAATTCTTGTTTGATAACTTGACTGATGCTAAAAGAATATAGTAATGTACTTAAATAATCAAGTGGAATTTTATCATGTAA
Organism: Alisma plantago-aquatica; assembly: GCA_963693085.1. Taxonomy (NCBI): domain Eukaryota; kingdom Viridiplantae; phylum Streptophyta; class Magnoliopsida; order Alismatales; family Alismataceae; genus Alisma; species Alisma plantago-aquatica. The sequence goes on along the minus strand of OY856411.1, from coordinate 617,709,597 downwards.
AAAAAAAAGAGAGATGGCGCGCTCCGCTCGCTCTGTTCGCTCCGCGGGAGGGGCGACTGGAGGGGCGATCGCTAGGGCGACTGCGGCGGGATCCTCAAGGGTGACGACGGAGGCACCGAGGATGATCGAGGAGTCGAGCGGGAACCAGTCGTGCCATGTGGAAAGTGTGAATGTACCTGTACCAGTGGAGAGGAGCACGAGACATGTAGAAGCGGATGGAGGAACGACTGCTAGGGTGAGCACGACGGGAATCTCAGGACGGACGACGGAGGTGTCGAGGACGGTCTGGGAGTCGGAAATGAATCAGTCGCGTCCAGTGGCAAATTCATCTGCGTCTGGTCCAATGGTGAGGAATCCTAGATCTGGCAGTATGAGGTCGTCGTCCATTTATGTTGCGCCAGAGTCTAGGGCTTGGTCGGATCTGTTTGCTCCGAAGACGACGGACAATTTGCCTAAATTGAAGAAGCTTGATGTGAGTCTGATAGCCGGTAAGCTGGTTTATCCAAAGCAAATTGCCGAACGGAATGCTGCGAAATGGAGTTTAACTGCAGCAGGCTATGTCATAGGTCTTAAACCACACTGGCCAACTCTAGTTAATCATCTGGCTCAGATATGGAGTGTCAAAGGCTCAATTGATGTTCGTTCTCGGGGGAAGGGGTTTTTCCTGGTTTCTTTCTCTAATGCTGAAGATCTGAAGCAAGCGGTGGAAGGAGGCCCGTGGTTTGTGGCAGGTAAGCCCTTGATTATTAAAAAATGGGAGAGAGGGGATACCATGGAGAAGCTGAAGCTATCTGAGATTCCAATCTGGATTAGGATCTTCGATCTCCCTATTGAACTATGGGATGAGGAGATGTTTAATCGTATTGGTTCTGTTTTAGGCAAACCAGTAGCTGTTGATGTACCGACGGCGTCCTTTACTCGGCTGGAGTTTGCTAGAATTCAAGTTTTTATCCCAGCGGATTCGTCCTTTCCTAAAACTCTTCCTATTTCTAGTGATGATGGTCTGGATGATGTGATTAGGTTTGAATATGAATGGGAGCCTTCTCGCTGTATTAAGTGTGGTAACTTTGGGCACGAATCCTTTCTGTGCTCTGATGATCAGGGGTTGGAGAAGAGAAGTCAGAACAATAGGGCTAAAGTAGCAAGGAAAACATGGAAGCCGACTTCAGGGAAAGGGACTTGTGGACAGGAAGGGACTGTTATGCCTTCCACTGTTGATGCTGGCTCTTCTGATAGTGGAGTTTTGTTTGCTCAGCCGTCCCAGATTTTGGTTCCTATTCTTGAAGAGAGTGGAATGTCAATCTCTACTCCTGTTTTGAACAATGATGATGGTTGGCAGGTATAGAGGAAGAATTCTAAATCGCCGCCCAAATGTGTTTCGAAGAGTGCTAATCCCAGTATAAGAATGAATGAATTCACGCCTAATAGATTTTCTGTTCTGGATTTGGATGGTGAAATTGAAGGTGTTATTCATCCTGAGGGGGATGAAGGTGAGGATCCCTCTTTCTTTATTTCTAATGGTTGAACCTTTCTCTGTGGTATCCTGGAATGTAAGGGGTGCTGGTAATAAGGTTGCCCGAATCCAGGATACCATCGATAGGTTGGGAGCAGATGTTTTTATTATTCTTGAATCGAGGCTTCAGTCTGCTGATGTTCCTGGTTATGTGGATTCTGTTTGGAAGGGTGCTAAGTTTGTTATGAATGATAGCTTCTATTCATATGTTAGAATCATCATTATGTGGAGTGATCTTAATATTTCTATTACTCCTTGTTTTGCTTCTGATCAATTGATTCATTGTGAGGTTAATACCAAGTCACACTGTTTTCTCTTGTCTGCTGTATATGGTTCTAATGGAGATTCTGACAGGAAGGTGTTGTGGAATGATGTTGATCTGTTATCTAAATCTTGTTATATTCCTTGGTGCCTTATGGGGGACTTTAATGCAGTTCGTTTCCTCAGTGATAAGATTGGTAAACATCCTCCTTCTCATACTAGCATGAAGGATTTTAATGATTCCTTGTTGTCTACTGGTCTTCTGGAGATGCCTACTAAAGGTCTTTTCTTTACCTGGAATAGTCGGAGTAAGAATGGGACTAGCTCTTTCTCTAAGATTGATAGAATCTTGTGCAACCTGGATTTCCTATCTTCCTTTAATGGTGCGTGGGGTGAAGTGGTGTCCTCGATTACTAGTGACCATAATCTGTTAAAACTGAATTTTTCCTCTAGGAAGAAATGTCGGACGCCATTCAGATTTATTAATTCTTGGATGTCTGTGGTTGGTTTTCGTGAGATTATTACTGATGCTTGGAACATGGATGTCCAGGGAGCGCCTATGTATAAACTCTACACTAAACTCAACAGGCTGAGAATAACTTTGTCAAAGTGGAATAGGGAGGTTGTTGGTAATTTTCTTTCTAATGCCAGGATTCTTGAAAATGTTGCTGATGTTTTGCAAAGTAAAGTTGATGAGAGGCCTGATGATGTTAATCTCCAGTTGGAGTTAAGATTAGCTAGAACTAAAGCTAATGAGGCTCTCTTGAATGAGGAAAAGCTCTACAAGCAGAAGTCAAGGGTACAATGGCTCAAAGAAGGGAATAAAAATTCGAAATTTTTTTATACTTCTTTGAAATCCAGAAGATTGAATAATAGTATTCATGTTCTGAATATTAGTGGTTCTTCTTGCTCTGACCCTACTCTTATTTCTAAACATATTACTGACTTCTATACTGATTTGTTCAATTCTGATTCTTCTTCTCCGACTTATTGGAAACCTGAGTGGAGGTTGCCCTCTCTTAGTGATGAGCAAAAAGTGTACCTTAAGAAGTGGGTTACTACTGAGGAGATTAGAAGTGTTGTTTTTTCTATGAAGAAGGAGAAAGCTCCTGGTCTGGATGGTTATAATGCTGAGTTTTTTGTTCATTGCTGGGACATTGTTGGCCAGGATGTTACGAATGCTGTTTTGAACTTCTTCTATAACAGTAAGCTTCTTAAGGATTGCAGCAGGACCTTTATTACTCTTATTCCAAAGTCAAGGGGTGCTGATTCCTTAAAGGACTTTAGGCCTATTTCTTTGTGCAATTTCATCTATAAAGTGATTACGAAAATCTTGGCGAACAGATTAAAGTTTATTCTTCCTGATCTGATTGATCATAGTCAACATGCCTTTATCCATGGTCGAAGAATTGGGGATGCCATTCTGCTTGCGAATGATGTGTTAAGTACTTTCTCTAAGAGTAATGGTAATTGCATGTGCATTAAAGCTGACCTGTCAAAAGCTTATGATACGGTTAGTAGGGAGTATATCTTGCTGATTATGAAAATCATGGGTTTCCCTGGATGTTGGCTTGGATGGATTGATGCTTGCTTTTCCTCGGCTTCTTATCAGGTCTTGATTAATGGCTCTCCTTCTACTCCTTTTACTGCTGCTAATGGGGTCAGGCAGGGTGACCCGATAGCTCCTTATCTGTTTGTTATCGCTATGCAAGGTCTATCCTCCATTATTAGTAGTGAAATCAAATGCAAGAATTTGGCTCCTCTTGTCAGTAATAAAGCAAGTGTGTCTCATATTGTGTTTGCGGATGATTTGCTTCTATTTTCTAAGGCTGACATCAAGTATGCGAAGGCTTTTAAAGACATTCTGAATATATTTTCTTCTATTTCTGGTCTTAAACTCAATTCCACTAAGAGCCATCTCTTTCTTAGTCCTGGTTGCTGTGCTCAAGATATTTCTAAGATGCTGAATATTGAGATTAGTTCTCTGCCAGTTACATATTTGGGTCTTCCTTTATTTACTGGTAGATTAACTAAGGTCATGTGTGCGCCGATTATTGATAAAGTTTCTTTGAAGTTGGATTCCTGGAAGTGCAGATTGCTGTCTATGGCTGGTAGGGAGGAGCTAGTGTTATCTACTTTATCTTCCTACCACATTTTCTGGTCTGCGGCGTTCCCTCTCCCTGTTTCAGTGATTAATGAACTTGAGAGAAAGTTCAGGAACTTTGTTTGGGGTGACATTGAGGGAAAGAAGCATGTCCATTTGATTTCTTGGTCTCAAATTTGTAAACCTAAAGCTGAAGGAGGACTCAGTGTGAGGAGTATTAAGGATTGGGCCATTGCTGGGATTATTAAAAACCTTTGGACTGTTGCTTGTGAGAAGAATTCCCTATGGGTGAAATGGTTGCATGGGAAGTATTTAAAGAATGATTCCATTTGGTCAGTTAAACCTAAGTCTGTTGACTCATGGCTTTGGAAAAAATTGCTCAATCATAGGGATTTACTTCTTAAGCATGTGACTTTCTGTTTAGGTAATGGTGCCAGGTTCTGGTTGTGGAAAGATCCCTGGTGTGGAGGAGGGACTTACTTAGCTGATCATGTTAACAATCATCTTAAGTATAGGCTTGGAAAAGGGGATGGTTGTCGTGTGGATTCTTGTTTGAAGGATGGAGAGTGGTTTATCCCTGGAAATGTTCGTGGGAGTAATGATGCTCTTTGTACCCTTAGGAAGTTAGCTAATCCTATTCCTAATGGGGAAGATTTCATTCTTGTGAATGGGAAGAAATCTCTTTCTTTGAAGGACTGTTGGAATATGTGCAGGAACAAAGGCTCTGTGTTTTCTTGGGCGGCTGTGATTTGGGGGAATATGATTCCAAGGAATACCTCTATTTTTCTGTGGAAATGTTACCTTAGTCGTCTGCCTACTCAGGACATCTTGATGAAGTTTAATTTCCAGATGCCTTCTATTTGCTTTCTCTGCTGGAATAGTGTTGAGGACAGTCAACATCTTTTCTTCTGTTGCTGGTTTAGCGCTGATCTTTGGTCTCAGTTTAGCTTGAAGTTTGGACGAGCTCCTTTATGTTTTACTGATATCATCTCGTTGAGGAAGGATGCAAGAACTGCTGCCTTTTTCCTTGTTCACAATATTTGGAATGAGAGGAATAGGCGGGTGTTTCTGAATAAGTCCTGTGATCCCAAAGGGGTCTGGGCCTTGTGCTCCCGTGATGTCAATAGTATGTACAGATAGTTTTCTGTTTGTTCCTTTTCGTTTTTTTTGTACAGTTGTTAGCTCTATAGCGTTGTAAAGAGACTTTTCTCTTTTTGGTTTTAATAAAAAAGGAGGCACGCATGGTTCAGCAAAAAAAAAAAAGCCATGGCCATTGATCCATCATTGTCAGTAGCTAGTGATGGTCAAACGGGTTTACCTACTGGTTAATCCGGAGTGTATATTGTTGAATATACGGGGTTCTCCTATCCGAAAATAGGAGGATTAGAGTACAACTTCGGTTGTAGACTCAAGATATGTATAAGAGCATGGTGAACAGGCCCATGGCTCAGTGTGATGGAACATGAATGTGTTCATGGCTCAGAGAGCATGGTGAACTAGCCCGTGGCTCATATTTACTAGCGTCGGGACCTGTACCAAGGCGAGCTAGAGGATGGGTAGCCTATGAGAGCTAAACATGCGACTGACTTTACTTAAGCAATAGACTGTGGTCCTTCTTGTGGTCTCAGACTGACCGATATGGATGAGATCGAGGAGTTCGACTCTTCCTTTGATCTTGTATGGCATCGGCTTTGGGTTTTGCAACCGAAAGTTGGATTTGAGTGATACAACTCACTTCCGCAGGGCACAAGTATGATAGTAAAATGTAATCATCCGTGTAGTGTATTTGATTAAGGATGAAATATGGAAATCATTGGTTGATGCTACATTGCTTACTATATCCTAAATGGATAGATGTTATACATGTTCTTCATATTCCTTATTAAAATCAATAGATGATCTACTACTTTATTGGTTATATCTGTAATGCTTTAAAAGATGATACAACTCTATTTTTCTTAATAATGATTAAATCCTGCTATTTAATAGAGATTCCTCTGTTCAATTTTTATTGTTTATCTACAATAATTATGTTTCTTGCAGAGAGTTATATCTCTCACTGGGACAATTTTCATTTGTCTCACCCCCGTGGGATCCAACCTTTTTAGGTGGATGAGGACGAGGAGGTAGAAACCATACATCAAGGGAAGGACAGCAGCATCAGGGATAGTAGTGACAACTCAGGTGGAAATATTGAATGTCATGTCTTATAGATAAGAGTCCTATGTGTCGTCTCTGTACTCTCATGTCCTAGGAGTCAGTAGTTAGTGCTTTAATGATCGATATGAGATTTTGGCATTGAATACCTCAAGGTTTTATGTTGCTTATGTGTAGAATTAACAGAGCAACTGTTGTATGTAATCCTCGAGAAGAGAAGGTACATGGTATGTACTTTTTTTTGTCGGAAAAAAAACTCTGTTGCTATTAAAATTCCAAGACTTTAGGTACAAAAAGACGCACCCCTAACCCTTTGTAGGATTACAGAAAGAAAACAAAAGACCAAATTAAATCATTCTTGAACATAAGATCTCTAAATAGAAAAAAACTACAAACCAGAAGAAAACGTCCCAGAAAATACATAAACAAGAGACTGACTATCCATCAGTATATACAACTGAGGAGCTACACTGACAATAAAGACCACCCACAAATTGTGGAGGCACAGAAGGAAGACAAAGGACACCCAACATCTATCTACGCACCAAGCAAGGCTGCACTTTAGAATTGGATTTTATCTGTCTCAAACAGTTGCAAGTCGCAGTGTCTATCCTATCATACCATCATCTCGTAGAAGACTCCAAACGCAGACTGATGACTGGAGCAATGATCAATCCAACCATCATATCTCTCCTTCGCACATAGCAATATGATCATCCTCTGAAATTAGTGGTCGGGAGGAATACGAGGGTTGAGACAAAGCACCGAACAACACCAATTAGTGTCTGGTGAACTCAACAAACTAATAGAAGCAGAATCCCAGTCACATGATAGACTGGAAGTAACCCCAGTCCATCGTCATCCATGGAAACTCATCAACTAATTGGTCAGAGCCAATTGTTGATCAAGTGGAACTTAGCAGGCCAACGGTGAGATCGGCCTATGTACCACCACGATTTTGTCGAACTCCAAAGAAGAAGTCCACTAGAAACCCATAGACGCTAGATGGAAGTGGTAACGATGGAGCGCAACAATACCATCTCGGTGCTGCCGAGTGGGCTCGACGTCGAAGTAGAACCTCACAAGGAACCCTAAACGCAGGGTGACCACGAGACGCAACGGAGCTCACGGAACACCCCGGTACTACTGAGGATACTCAGTGTCGAGGAATCACCCAGGGTCTACTGCTTGCACAGAGACGCCTCAACAAATCTTACAGACAATGGTAACCAGACTGCATCCTCATTTCCTCAAACACCTAGCAGGTGTACCTGCACACATGCACTGAAAGGCTTGAGCGAGACCCAAACCATGGATGCAGAGAAGCCTCGACTAGACGAGCCTGACGCCGAAGAAGAATCTTCCATCCAAGGCGTCGCCCAGAGGAGGGCATTGCTCAGACCTAACTGCCGTAGCAGGATGAGAGACTCACCTCTGCATGAGCACCTGTGGTCTATGGTTGCCATCCACCAGAATATGAGAGAAAAGAAGAGAGGACAGAAGGGGGGCATCGCCAGAAGTAGGGGAACCACCCGAAGGCTAATCAGGTTGGGGACGACTCCCTCCACCGATCACTCTTGAACTGAATGGATAGTCAAAGACTGATGTCGTATCTTTTAACCAAATTCCAAGCCTCATCGAGATCCACCAATCTGTACCCTGCCTTCATCTCTGCCCCTTTTCATGTAGGAGGTGGACCACCCACAGATCTAAAGAGAGGTAATGGAGGACAATCAGAGACGGAGCCCCAAACCTCCACTACCTCTCTTTTGGCGCCGCACACAGCATAGTTGCCTTCACCACAGTCTTCTCTCTACTCTAGGATGCCGCTGGGAAAGCCTCACAATTGAGATCAGGAAGAGAAGGGAGGAGAGAGGGAAGAAAGCAAGTTGTTGGAGGTACCAGGGGGAGGAAGCCATCGTCCCCTGGATGGCCCGAACGCCATCCCTCCACCCAGGCAGCATCGCCTCCAGATCACCAACCGCAGAGCGGAAGCCCTAGGCAGAACGTTGGCCCCTACATGGTATGTACTTTGTTGACTAGAATGTATATATAATATTTTGGTTCTTGTTATAAGAGTTTCCTATAAATGGATCTCTTTGCAAATGGTTTAAATTTTTAGTGATTTATGTTAATCTGCTGCTAATGTTTGATTCCACAATCAATTACAAAGTGACGGTCTGATTTGGTGTTGAGTCGCCACAATTACTATGAAGCTCCTTTGTCTTGAAATCAAGAATTTTGATCAGGGATTCAGAATAAGACAGGTCATCCTTCAACTCTAGTGGCTCATGATTCAGAATGTGACTTAGATCTTTGACATAAGGCTTTAGATTATATACATGGAAGACATTATGTGTGACACGTACTGAGGTGGTAAAGCAAGATGATAGGCAGATTCACCAACCCTTTCAAGGATCTCAAAGGGTCCCACATAATGAGGACTAAGCTTTCCTTTATTCTTGGCCAAATATCGAATAGATCAGATCTTCAGAAAGCTGTGATCACCTCCTTTGAACTGCTATTCCTATCGGTGAGCATCTACGTAAGATTTCTACCTATCCTTGGCTTGCTTCATCCCCTACCTAATCAGTGCAACCTTATCTGTATATACCAACATCTCCTTAGATTTCATCAAGGTATGTTCCCCGACGTCATCCAAGTGTAGTGGAGACCTATAGGGACATCCATATAAAGCTTCATATGGAGGCATCCCAATACTCGTCTAATAGCTATTATTATATGTGAACTCAGCTAAAGGCAGGTAATGGTACCACGATCCTTCCCAATCAAGTACCCAAGCTCGTAGAAGGTCCTCTAGAATTTGTATTGTGCATTCTGATTGCCTGTCTATCTTTGGATGGTATGCAGTACTGAAGTTCAACTTGGTGCCTAGTTCTTCTTGAACCTGCTTCTATAGCTTTGAAGAGAACTTTGGGTCCCTGTCTGAGACTATGGATGATGGAACTCCATGCAGATGTACTATCTCCCGTATATAGAGGTTGGCCAGCTCAAAACATTTTGTAGTAGTTTTCACAGGGAGAAAATGAGCTGACTTGGTGAGATGATCCACTATGACCCATGCAACGTCGTATCCCTTCCTGGTCCTGGGTAGCCCCACCCTGAAATCCATGGTGATGTGTTCCCATTTCCATTCTAAAATTTCAAGGGGTTGTAGTAGGCCACCTGGTCTCTAGTGCTCAGCCTTGATTCTCTGGCATGTCAGTCATATGGACACAAATTCAACAATATCACACTTCATGCTCCTCTGCTAGAACTGACACTGTAGGTCTTTGTACATCTTTGTCATGCTAGGATGAATTGTATACTTTGGCCCGTGTGCCTCACTGAGAATCTTCATCTTCACAACTGACTGTTTAGGAACCCACATCCAGTTTTTATATCGAAGACCACCATCAAGACCCACAGACAGATGTGTTTGAGGCTTTAATAAGAGAGAGGAGAGCTCCACAAGATCAGGACTAGCTTTTTGTGCTTCAAGCAGTTCAGAATTCAAGTCAGACATGATAGAGATGTTATTGACATGTATACGATCAGATAGAAATTGTGGCTTCCAACCCACGAAGTCCTTCATATTCCTCCATTCGGGAAGAAATACACACTACCCTTTTCCTACTAAGGGCGTCAGCGACTACATTTTCCTTACTCGGATGATAGGCAATAGTGAAATCATAGTCTTTTAGATACTCGATCCATTGTCATTGTCGCAGATTCAGGTCCTTCTGTGTCAGAATGTACTTCAGGCTTTTGTGGTCAGTGAAGATGTCGAACGTTACCCCGTACAAGTAGTGCCTCCAGATTTTGAGAGCATGAATGATTGCAGCTAATTCCAAATCATGTATGGGATAATTCAGTTCATTGGGTTTTAGCTGTATGGATTCAAAGGCCACCACTTTTCCATTTTGCTGACGGACACATCCTAAACCATTTCTTGAAGCATCGGTGAAAATCACAAACCCTTTGTTGCTAAATGGTAGAATAAGAATAGGGGCCAACGTCAACTTCTGCTTTAATTTTTGGAAACTAAACTCACAAGAAGCTGACCATATGAAGTTCTCATCCTTTCGAGTAAGTGTAGTCAGAGGAAGTGCCACTTTGGAAAAGTTCAGAATAAATCCACAATAATATCTGGATGGACCCAAGAAGCTCCTAATTTCAGAAGGACTTCGAGGAGGTTGCCAATCAAGTATAATAGAGACTTTGGCGGGATCAACAGATATATTACCTCCAAAAATGACATGTCCAAGAAACATGACATTATCAATCTAGAATTCACATTTGGAAAGCTTGCCATACAATTTTTGTGCCCGAAGAATGTTAAGAACTGCTTGCAAGTGTTCCCGGTGTTTTTCCATAGAATCAAAATAGATCAAGATATCATCGATGAGGACGACCACAAACTCATCAAGATAAGGTTGGAAGACTTTGTTCATTAGGTTCATAAATATGCCAAGTGTGTTGGTCAACCCGAATGGAATCACTAGAAATTCATAATGCCCATAATGAGTTTGAAAAGTAGTTTTAGAAATATCAGAATCTTTGACTATAAGTTGATGGTAGACAGAGTGAACTTTCCCATGTCCCTGACGATCACCTAAAAAAGATGTGGTGACCCACGAGGTGAGATCCATGTCCCAGCGAGAGATATAACTCTCAACAATGATTATTGATTACAGTAGGTTATAATATTAAATAAGTTAAACCAATTAAGCAAATTAAGCAGGTATATCAGACCAAACAACTAAAATTGGTTAAGCATGATTAGCATAATTTACACAAGAACAATTAAATCTATCATCTTTTAACAATTAATTTCTCTTACATCTTATACATCAACTAAACATTATAAAAAATAGGCCAAAGGTTATCAAACAATGTGAAACACATTTAATCCTAGAAGATATAATACATGGCTAGGTTACATCTTTTATTAAGACCTAGGGAGTTTGAGGTATACCACTAAGAATCCAACTGACTACTACTAAATTGAAATTAGTGTTGTACAAGATCTAAGAGAGAAAAAATCCTAAGATCTCATCTGCCCTCAGTCAGTATGAGTCAGTTGCAACAACATATATAGTCAAGATGCAAAACAACCTAGTCTGCCCTTAGTATATAGGTCACGACACTAGTAACTAGGGTATATAAACCCTATCATCTGACGTACAACCACAACTGTCCTCAAACACATCACATATATTGAATCATAATCATTTGAGATACGACATTCATCCTTCTCCTTCCGAGGTACGACCACAACCATCTGCAAAAACATGCATATACTCAACAATATACGACTCTGAGGTTCCATAAGAGGAATACTCATTTCACCATCCAACAATTCTTGACACTGGAATGGATCTACAACACATGGAACTACATGATTAGGGTTTCACTTGATTATTTAATGTCAATTGGGTATCTTTTAACTACATCAATCAAGTTACATACAAATTCTAGAAGAATACTACAAAAACATGGGTATATTGCAACTTCAAAAGAAATAAAATGTATTAGGCATATTCCTCATTACAATATCACATGATACCAATCCTTGTCACATAGTGAAGAGGGTTACACCTCCACTAGGGCTCAACCATGCCCAAAGGTACTTAAGATCATCATCACATTCCCTACAAGAACATCATCATCTTTTCATGCTTTGTCAAAGGCTCAACATACCATCACCATATACAAGTTTTGATGTTCATCCTTGTATGTAATTTTCCCCTATGTATTAGACATATTCATTATTACAATATCTCATGATACCAATCCTTGTCACATAGTGAAGAGGGTTACACCACCACTAGGGCTTAACCATGCCCAAAGGTCCTTAAGACCATCATCAAATTCCCTATAAGAACATCATCATCTTTTGATGCCTTGTCAAAGGATCAAAAAAACATCACCATATACAAGTTTTGATGTTCATCCTTGTATGGAGTTTTCCCCTAATGATGCCTAGTTTTCTTAATGTTTATCATCTATTTTGATCACGATTCTACTCTATTTTGAGGTCAATTATGTGTTGTTTGTAGTGGCTTGATCTTGTGGTCTCTACCCTTGACCAAGTTGGTCGTCACTATGTTTTGGTCGCTACCTTGAATTGCTCACTCCTGGTTGCTACATGTATAGAGTTGTTGCGGTCGAAGTGCTATCAAACTTGTGTTGGTTGCTACCAAACCCTAACCCTATTTTTGTGAGAACCTGTTACCCTAAATGAGATTACTCAAAGCATAAAACACAATCAATCACTAATTAATCACATACCCAAAAATATGGGTAAATAAAAACCGATTTCAACGTCAGCACCAGTTCAGAAACATTTGCATAAGAGCCCAACATCTTTCTTATATCCATACTATGCCAATAATTTGATACAAATCGATCTATCACCTTAGCCACAACGTATATACACAGGAGAACAATATTTGTATATGTCACACAAACAAGCATTAACATCCTAACAAAATTCCAATTCATTTGAAACACCATATACAAACTTTTCCTGCCCAGCCTGAGAGTATAGGGACGACTCTAGGACACACTAGACATCAAATCAACTTTATCAAAGATTCATTACTATAGTTCCTCTTTGCTTCCACATGTTTGTTTTTGTCACTTCCGATTACCTAAAAAAATATGGGGAATCACAAGGGTGAGACCCTGTCCCAGCAAGAGATATAACCTCTGACAATATTTATTGATTACAACATTTTAAAGTAATTAAACAGTTAAGAAAATTAATCATATATAAAAAATAAGCTCAGCAGCACTGATGATTAACAAAATAGATAAGGGAGCAGATAATAACTATCATCATTATCCAGACTATCATCCTTTATCTTGTTGATAATATAAGCAATTTAGTAGCATATGCATATCTAGCATCATGAGCAAGTCTAATAACATAGCATAGCTAACAACATGAGCATGTCTAATTGGTTGAACATATCAACATCATAAAAAGAGCTGACAACATAAGCACAATTATCTGGATAAGCATGATTAGTATTATATGCATCTCTAGTTACAAAGGCATGGCTAGCATTCTAAACATACTAACAACATGAGATAGCTAGCATAATGATTATAAGTAGCAGTAGCAGTATAGTTATCAACATAATCATGGCTACTATATGTGTGCATCTACAATCTTAAGCATATCCATAACATAAGTATATCTACTATCTCTTAATTGCACTAAGCATCATCTTTATGTAAAGAGAACAAACAAGGGTTATCATCCAATGTGACGTGTCATGTATAACCCTAAACAAATATGCTATATGGCTGTATTACATATTTTATTACGCCCTGGGGAATTTGAATCGTACCATTCAAAGTTCGACCGACCCCTACGAAGGGTTATTCGGTTCCGTACAAGATCTAGGAGTGTCGGTATCCTAAGATCTCTTCCCCTCGATCAGTATGAGTAAAAGAACAGTGACATATTAGTCAAAGATGCCACCACAATGACATATAGTCAAGATGATAACCACTAGTCCGACCTTGGTACAGGTCACAACACTAAAAACTAGGGTATTCAAACCCAATCACTGAGGTACAACCGCAGTTGTCCTGTAATCACATCATGTTATAATCACTGAGACACGACCGCAGCTGTTCTCAATCACATCAGATGTATGAGGCATGACCATAGCCAACCTCCACAATCTGCATTGTGGATGACAAGGATATATCCTCAACCTGTCACCCCCACATACTCAATAGTATGCGCTCCGAGTTTCCCTTAGGAATACTCATTTCACCATCCAGCAAGTTCTAACACTGAAGATGGCTCTACGGCACAGAGCACTACATGATTAGAGTTGCACTTGATTAGTTATGCCAATTGGGTGAATTAAGTCTACATCAAACAAATGGACATACAAACCCTAATTCACTTCTAGCAAGCATATAAATATCACAACTTTGAAAAGATATAAAATGTGTGAAACATAATTTCTCATCTCATCATCACATGGTACTATTCATTTGCCATTCATGGGACCACACTAGTCATCATACTATCACAAGATATAAATCATTTCCACAATATCATAGGGTATCAACCCTTATCAACATAAGAGGATTAGACCTCATTCAGGGCTCAACCATGCCCAAAGGTCACTAAGACCATCATACTATCACAGGATATAAAATCCTTTTCACAATATCACAAGGTATCAATCCTTATCAACACGAGGACTACACCTCATTGAGGGCTCAACCATGCCTAAAGGTCATTAAGACCATCATATTATTCCCTACAAGATCATCATTATCTTTTCATGTCGTATAACAAGGCTCAACAACATCACTTACATAAAACGCACCAGATCAATACAATATCACATTAATGAGCTAGGAGATATTCATAAACAATCATAGCAGGGTTATATTAACATTAAGAACATTCCTTTATTGCATCAACATGAAAGGAATCTAGATATGATTAACTCTCATCATATTCATAATGCACATGTTTAGCATAAGAAAGTATCAACCATGTGGCTATGATAACCACCAATTAACATATCAAGGTTATGATCATATTAAGGATGTTATTACAACATCATTCCAACATATAAGAATGTTAAACATGAATACTCATCTTTATCTATTTGCATTAGAGTTAGGTTCATAAGATAAATTATATTAATGTTACTAATCAACACTCATACCCAAACCCTAACTCACGACATCCCCATTGGATCATGGATGCATAAGGTGAAGTATAACCATCACATTCCATACCATTCTCAAGTATGAACCAACACATAAATAAAGGTGTAACCATTAGGTTATAGCATACTAGGGTTTCAAAAATAGTAACAGAGTACTCCATGATTGTATTAGTCATTCAAGGACTATTCATACCCAATTACCATCATTTAGTTATATTAAAGCTAGGTATAACAGCTATACCTCGTTAGGGTTACATATCCACACAATATGGTTATCATCCCTTCTATTCATATGAGTGAATAGGTAAGACTACCGTGTTAAGGGTAACCCTCCATTTGTTCCATCATCATTCAACCCATATCACTATACCACAATGTCACCCAGAACCATTGGATGTTTAAAAGGTAAGACAATGGGTTGTTTATATAAGTAAACACCTTGGATAAACCACCTATGAAGTCCTTGATTTGTTCTCTAGAAAGAGTCACCATCTACCCCTATACATCCCTTGATTTACAACACACAAAAAGTTCCATTGAGAGTAGGGTAAAACCCACAATCGACGGTTCAGTTACAAGCCATCCATTGTCAACAAGTAAGCTCGTTAAGTTGATCATATAAAGGAAACCATCTAAATCCCATTATTAGGACCAACATATTACATTACCCATCATTCCACCTTATTGGAGGAATAAACATTAGATCTTGACCATTGGGTCAAGTTCATATGTTAAAACCATCAATTACAGTATAAGTTCGACCATTGCATCAAGTGACCCAAGAAACCATTGGTCTAAGGCTTAATTGATGCTAAAAATACAATTCTTAACTCACCATAGGTTGTAGAGACCTGATCCACCATCATTAGTAATCATTAAATCACTATAGGTTGTTAGATCACCACTATATTCATTAATCAACATCAAATATTAGGTTGATGTCATCATTGATTGATAACATTTGTAGGGTAATTAATTATTGATCATTATACTTCTAATTGATCCAAAACCTGACCTAAGGGGGTGACCATAGGTTTTCACCATCATGTGACACCTTTTATCACGACCATAAGTTTTCATGAAGACAACACCATAGGGTTGTTGCAATGGTACCATCATTGGGTCATGGGTTTATAGAAGAAATCAACTTAAAACCCTAAAATTGACCATTGGTTGATTGGTGCTTAGCACCATAGGTTGTCAAACCAACCTGATACAAGTCATATTATACCTTAGGAATAATGTACACATGATCACAGGTTCATAAAAAACTGAAATCAGAATAGGAAACATTATAAAAATCGAAATCCAAGTCAAATATAGCTTTTTAGTGCATGGATCATCATTTTCAAGCAAGAACATGATCTAGGAAGCTTATGGTAAGCAATAAACATGGAGCAAGTTATAAAACTTTCCTATAATGATAATATGAAACCCCACATAGAAGAAAAATCGAGCAGGTAGGATAGAAAATCCAAGAATAAGCTATGAATTCATCCATCTAGCACCTTTCTTCATCAAATGAGCAAACCCTAAGCATAAGGAGCAAGAAAGGTAGGGTTTTAGATATTTATAGCAATTTCTACCATGGAACAACAAAGTTCCGACCTGGAGAAATCTAGGAGGAAGTATATAAAAAAAAAAAAATGGAGGAAATAAGGGAATTCTTACTCTTTTTGGTCAAGATCACTAGAAGGAAGCTTTTTCAACCCTAAAATGAAGTCAATTGCAACCCTAGATCCTTTTTCCAAGAAGATCCCCACTTTCTTCTTCCTTGGCTAGAAAAATTCGTAGAAGCACAGAGGGAGAATGAGGTTGGGAGAAGGAGGGAAGTGGTAGAGAGAAAATGGCTCGTTTTGGTGGTTGGGGATAAGTATATGAACTTTAAGATAAAGCCAAAAGTAAAAGTTGAAGTTCTAGTATCTATCCAAGTGTCCATGGCCTTAATTTATTAAGAATATACAAGAACACACACAAGCAGCTCTACCACTATCTGTATAGACCTGCTTAGCTTTACTTTGTCGAATTTCCCAGCCAATCATATAATTCATTAGTTGATAGCTACTAAAGGTAGCTCATCCGTGAAGGGGTAAACCCTAAAATACCCTTAGAGAAAACACCTTCAAACCAAGGTTTAAATAGGTGCCCCATGGCTCAAAAAGCTCAAGAATGATGATAGAATATCCAAGGAACATAATGAAAGTGATAAATTGCAAAGAAAACATCTCAATTGGGTAAATTACAGAAAAGTCCAAAATGTGCATAAAATTGCATAACTTGCTCAAATAGTGTCCAAATTGGACCAAATTTGAAACTTAAGCTTGTATTATGATTTCAAATCATATCACAAGGTTATATTAGGGTTATAAGAATTCAGTTATGATAATTAAGATCATTCAACTCATTAAACAAGTTTAGGGGCCTTATAATTCTGTTGTGGTCGCTATGCTTTGTGGTCGCTTCCTTGTTGGTCATGGATGATTGCTACTTAGGGTTCTTGAATTTTATTGCTACATTGCATGAGTAGTTGATGCATCTACCTCTTATGTAGGGGTGTGAGGTCACTACATGGTGTCACCCATGGTGGTCGCTGCACATGCATGGGTGTTGGTCGCTACATACCTAGCATGGTCACTACGTGTGAGGTTGTTCATGGTAATAATGCTTAGACGTAATGTGTTCCAAGGATGTGGGAAGTAATGTACCATAGGTTTGAGGTTAAGTGTTGTGATGGAAACCCAAATTGCTTAATCATGAGAAACCCTAACCCTAATTTAATTGTATGATGTACTTGTTAAGCTTACTTGAATGACTAGCATGTAATGACGTTTCTCTCTCCTACTTGTGTAACCTTAATGTTGTAGGTTGAATGAACATCATATCTAGTGATTGCTATGGTATATCTGTTGTCATTTATGCCCAGAGAACTAATCATATGCTGATTGGGATATGAAAATAATACATGATTTGATTAATAATAAAGGCAAGCTTCCAATTTATTTTGTATATTCAGTTATGAGATAATGAATGACATAGTAAATGACTAGAGAATGATATTACTTAATGACATATGTCTTCAAGTTGAGGACCTAAACAATGAGATCATACAGATGTTAAGAGTATATAGAATCTCATTATGTCTCTGATCAGCTGTTATTGTGGAAGGTAGATAGAAAAAATAACACATATGATTAGTCATGACATGGCAATATCAAATCAAGCACACATATACATGTTATAGAGCAATGTATCAGGTAGACCCACCGTAAGACTGACACATGGAAGATGTCATCATGGAAGTCATAATCAACTCTCAAAATGATGGTGGTGGTTGTAGTTCTTAGACCTAAAATCAGTGTACTCATCACATGTCATTGGGGACTCTTTGACGTCATCAAACGCAGTCATGGAACATGGGTTGTTATAACAGTGATGATTGAGTGACTTTGACACATGGGGATTGACTGTGAGTGATAGATATGAGATTTTTCCTTATGACAGGAGTATGATATCCAAGGCCTCATGATTAGAGATATTGAGAAAAGTATGGCCATATGCATGAGAGTCAATATGTGATATTGAGATTACATATATCTAATGTAGTTTGCTCTGGTTCAAGGAACAAGATTGAATAATAATGATGATGACTACTCCATGCCTCTAGTTCAATCTAGATGTCATTGGTAAGGGAGCTATACAAACACTATAACACCATACACAAATTGTAGGTTGAAGTTGCTCCCCAACTTTCTATTCACTTGGGAAGAAATGATGTGCGACTAGGCACTGATCATCGCTTGTGATGTCATAAGATGGTTATGGACATTCACTACCAATGTGATATGGGACCTATAGGGTCACACACATAAGAACTCTTCTAGAAGAAGATTTTGATCTTGAATGATAATTGAATTGATTCCTGAAGTGTTTAGGTATTTCAATTCACACAGCGGATCAGCTGACTAGACTACCAAACGATCATTTCAAGTGTTGAGACTGCTATTTGGAGTTTTGGGCTGATTGTATTGTACATTGGTTGAAATTCATCCTAAAACGGACTGCGAGATGCTCATCTAGCTTGGTGAGACGACCGTCTCAGGTGATGTGAGACCCCCATCTCACAAGCACCAAATGGCCATCTCAAGGGTGCAATTCGATTGCATCAAGGATTTGTGCTGATGTCAAGTTGAGTAATAATTGGTATTGAATTTCTCCCTCATATGTGCAAAATTGGAAATTACAAAATAACGGTCTCGCTGGGTGAGACGACCATTTGGGCACACAAAGGTTGCAAAACTTCCAGAATTGTTGTGAATATTCAAGATCTTCCAGTCCTTTCTACCCCTACTTTGGTCCCGTATTGGCTGGGGACTGGGAACCCTGACCATAACCCCTCCTATATATAGAGAGGTATTGAGGGCTTCCCGAAAAACAACTACAACACTAACAATTGAGAATCAATTACTCTAACAATTGTTTTCCTCTCTATTTGTGGTAACCACGAGAGCCCAGGAAAGTGCTACCCGACTAGGGAGGGATAGGCAAGGGATAGAAAAAACTGAGGATCATTGTTGTGGGAGAGCATATTGGTGACTAGTACACCAACGGTAGGGACAAATCATTTGTGCCCATTCTTGTAGGACCACAGGAGTTCTAGTTGGTCTGTGTGGACTACTCTAGAGGTAGGAGTGGCTGCTTCTAGGAGAGAAACATCAAATTGCAGTCCATGGCGAGATCTGAGGAGCCACTGTAGCAGTTGTCCAAGTCTGTTGTCTATGGAGGAGCAGTCAAATGAGTCCTAGTGTGACCACAAGCTACACAACCACCATCCAAGACAGAGTGCACATCAAAATATATAAGTATTTTCACTGGACTTGCTCCAGGACTAGGAATATCTTTGAGAAACCATCCTTCCCATTGTATAGTTATTGATGTAATCTACTGGTTAATGGGAAATATCTCAATATTTTTTTTGTTTCTGCTTCTTATGATGTCATATTTCCCAACAATATCTTACATGACACAAGGTGATGATTACGAGCCTTTATGAGGCATGATGAGATACTAATTGTGTAGGAACAATGTGTTTGGGTCTTATGACCTGACAGAGGCTTTGTTCCTAGGTTGAGGTGATACCCTCTAGTTATGTAATGGGGGATGGTTATTCCAGGATGATGTGATAATGATGATGGCATGGTATAAGGCAATGAGATAGTATCATATGGTGATGTGGTTAACTTCATGCTTAAGATATTTTATATCTTCTTACGTTGTAATCTACCCTTATCTTTGTCAAATTTGTATGTGGTTTGTACATTGTAACTTGATTGATGCTAAAAGACACCCAATTGGGAATAATTAATCAAGTAGAACCTAATAATGTAGTTTACCTGTGCTATATATCCATTCCAGTATTAGAACTTGTTGGATGGTGAAACAAGTAATTCCTGTGGGAAACTCAAAGCGCATATTGTGGAATATGTGGGGGCACAAATCGAGGATATATCATTGCATCCAAAATTACATGTTATGGAGGGTGATTACAGTCATGGCTTGGTGTTTGTGATATGTGAAAGGTAGCAGTACAAATAAATGATGCCTAATACAAAACAGACATGCATGACTCGTTCTCTAGTGTCATGATCTGTACCAAGATCGGACTAGGTTCTTTTCAACTTGACTATATGTAGCTGGTGGCAGTTGACTAATATGTCTCTACGGTGTCTCTCGTACTGATCAGGAGGTGTGGGTGAGATCTTAGATCCTGCCTCGTCCATAGATCTTGTATGGCATTGATTATGACTTCACAGTGGTCAATTAGATTTGGGTGGTACGACTCAAATTCTCAGGGAATAATAAAAGATTTAATACAACTGTGTAGTATATTTTCTTAGGGTCAAACACAAATCACATTTGATGACCCCTTTCCCTATTTTTTATAATGCTTAACTATTATCTTGAATACATGTTCTTCATATTCCTTCTGAAAGTATAATATGTTCGATTATTTAGTGTAGCTACTCAAACTACTTAAATAGTATTAACTACTTTGATTATATCATTTAGTTGAATCTTATCATCCTGAAAATAATGCTATATTTCTACTTAGTATATCTGTGTTTATAATAGTTGTTGGCTGAGAGTTATATATCTCACTAGGATATGAGTCCCACCCCGTGGGTTTCCACATCGTTTAGGTGGTCGTGCACGGCGAGGTAGAGATCGTGCAGTTGAGGAAGAGCAACAAGGAGAGAAGTAGCTGGTGAAAGTTGGTTATGTTTCTAGTGTTATGTAGATAAAGTCATATGTGTCATCCCTATACTATTAGGTCCTTAGGGAGGTATTGTAGATGTTGTACATAGATACAAGGTTTTTGGTAGTATACCATGGTTGTATAGACATGTCTTGTATATATGAACATGTTGTCTCTTGTGACATGTTGTGGCAAGTTGGCCAATGAACGATGAAATATTTTTATTTTCAATAACTTTCCTCTTGTGCTAGTAGTGGTGATCTTATATGCATTTAAGCAAGCTCAGAAATAGGTTTATTAGTTCCTTCTCTCCAATCTCATTGCCTCCCCTACCATGTGGTGGAATGACTCCAAATTCCCCAAGCTCTCATTCTCGCTTGATGCCCATATTTATCAACTAAACTACTAAATATTCACTATTTTAAATTAGAAAACATTGGGTACTGGAGATGAGTTTCTACGGTAGCTTTAGTCTCTGTTCTCTAGGAAAGTGGAGGGTGAAGGCAAACTATGTGGTATATGCAGGTCGTTGATTGGGTAAATTAAACAACATTCTTGGCTTTTTGTTCTTTTTCATACTCTAAAGTAGGTGTTGAACAATTCGATATAGCATATAGTGCAACAAGAGTTTGAGGGTCAATGTACTTGAATCCTTATCTTGATTGGCTTAATTTTGATACATATTTCTATAAGTGACTGCTATTATGAATCCTCAAACATGCTCTAAGTGACAACTATTAACATGAAATGTAAAGCTGCTTATTTTTTTTTTAAAGCAACACCCTCTCTCAGCATAGACCTAATCACCCTCACAACTTTCATACATTCTCAAAAAGTCTTAGTATAATTTCCTATTTCCTCAAATCACTTGCTAGTTCTTGTGGAGAATTTACTTGAGTGGGATGGCCATCATCCTTATTGTTCGATCATAACTACTTTGATCTAATTACATGGTTGATGAGCTTGGTCACTTCATGTTGTTAATTTTATGTTTATGTTGTTACATACAACAATAATAGACACAATAGATTAACAGGTTCAGGACAGATCAGATAAAAAGTAGAAGAATAAATAGTGTAGGAGAAAATAAAACAAAGTTAGGAACACAGACCAGAACGTTCATTGAAAAAAGAACATGTTACTTAAAGAAATCAACAGCCCCCAATCTAAAAGGATAGGCACCGTTCTTCTATTGGACCCAGTCATGAACTTGAAGAAGGTTGATGTCTCACTCATGCTTGATGACGTTCAATTGCACTACTAGAACAACCCGTGATCACAAGAACCACTGCATGACATATTGCATATCTAAGGAGGAGAAGGAGGAACTTGCTACTCACAAGAGAGGAACTCTACATAGCAACTCGGAAACGACGACTGAAAGCTCTCCTTTAGATTTGCAAACATGAACAAAATGGTTGACGGCTAATGTTTGTCTGAGATGTCTTAAACCCTAAAGACCAGAAGCTTATTTATATCCTTACACACAAAATCCTATTCCCATTAATATGAAATCATTCAATTGCTCTTGTACACGTTGCGGAAAAATTCGCAAGGAAAATACTTTAGAATTAGGATTAATAAATATGTTTTAGAAGGAAATAATTAATTAAATTAATAACTAATTAATTACATAGTTGTATACTAAAGTAAAAAAGAATACATAAGTCATTCTCCACAATCCACAATCCACAATCTACAAGCCACAAGCTCGAGACCATTCCCGGATAGGCCAGGCTAGGTGAGGCGTGGCTTGGTGCATGCAAGTGTGTGCCTGTGTGTGTGTTGTGGTCACCATACCCACCAAGGAGGTGAGCATACCCTCTCCTAAGAACTTTGTACACTAGTGTCACATGTGATCCTACATATAAGGACCATAAAAGTTCTAGGAGAGAGCAACGTGGGATAAAACTCTTCCTCATTTGTACTAGGAACAAAAGTACACTTCCTACATGTAGTAGTTGTACTACATTGGTCTTAACCCAGGCTATATAAATAAATCCTACAAACATATATGTAACAATCCTCCACAAAGTCCAATGTGTAGTGTGCTCTACCATTCATCCCTCCATACTGTGCTTTCAACAGATACTTTTCGGTTTGAACCTACCTGAGTTATCCAACTATGACCCCTGAAGGAACTAGGTGAACAAAAGTCTTGAACCTGAACCTTGGCTACAAAAGTATAGGTTGGTAAAAACACAATAAAGACATGGTAGAAAAGAAAACAATGCATTATGACCATCATCATCATCATCATCTAAGCCTCAATCCCAACTATGTTGGGGTCGGCTACATGAATCCTTCATTTCCATTCAGCTCTATCATGGGCCATATTCTGATTGAAATGTAGAGATTCAAAATCTCTCTTTATAAGCTCATCCCATGTTAATTTATTCCTTCCTCGTCTTCTATTTATGATGTTTGGCTCAATAGCATTGCTTCGTATAGGCGCACTAGTAGGTCTGTGTTGCACATGTCCGTACCATCTGAGTCGGCCCTCATGCAACTTGTCCTCAATGCTCGCCACCCCCACTTTATTCATGATATAGTCATTTCTCAAACGATATTTTCTTGTCTTCCCACACATCCATCTCAGCATACGCATTTCATCCACGTTCATCTTGTTGAGACCTTGTTTCTTCACCACCCAACATTCACTCCCATAGAGCATGGCTGGTCGTATAGATGTTCTATAAAACTTACTTTTTAACCCGAGAGGGATCTTCTGATCGCATAAAACTCCAGTTGCACTCCTCCATTTCAACCATCCTGCAGTGATCCGGTGACAAACATCATTTTGGACATCCCTGTCTATTTGAATAATAGAACCTAAGTAACAAAATTTGTCACATTTTGGTATATCTACTCCGTCCAACTTGGCTCCATCATTCACACTGCGAGATTGGCTGAAATTGTAATGAATATACTCAGTTTTTCTCCTGCTAATCATCAATCCATTTGATTCCAATGTCTTTCTCCAACATTCAACTTTATCATTCAATCCATCTTTTGTTTCGTCAATCAAAACAATATCATCAGCAAATAACATACACCAAGGAATATCATCCTGAACATTCTTTGTTAACTCATCCATAACCAGAACGAATAGATATGGGTTGAGTGTGGATCCTTGGTGTCCCTTAACTATAACAGGAAAAGTTGGTGTCTCTCCTCCAGGAGTCTTGACACTTGCAGTAGAGATATCATACATGTCTTTGATCAAGTCAATGTATTGGATAGGCACACCCTTTTTCTTCAAAACCATCCATAAAACTTCTCTGGGTACTCGATCATAAGCCTTCTATAGAACGATAAACACCATATGAAGATCTCTTTTGCTTTGTCTATACTTCTCCATAAGCCTCCTTATCAGAAGAATAGCATCTGTTGTTGATCTTCCAGGCATGAAACCAAATTGGTTGTTTGATACATGCGTTATAGATCTTAACCTCTGCTCAATAATCCTCTCCCAAAGCTTCATTGTGTGACTCATCAGCTTGATACCTCTATAGTTTGTACAGCTCTGAACGTCACCTTTGTTCTTGTAGATTGGGACTATAATACTATTTCTCCACTCATCCGAAATCTTCTTGGTCTTCATGATCTTATTAAAGAATTTTGTTAACCATGTAACTCCCTCATCCCCCATACTCTTCCATACATCAATCGGAATATTGTCTGGTCTGCATGCCTTTCTCATTTTCATCTTTTTCAAAGAATTCTTGACCTCAAATGGTGAAACTCATCGTGTGTAAATGATATCTCTTGTATTCATGTCACACGAGTCGCTAACATTATATGCAGTATCTCCATTGAAAAGCTTATGGAAGTAATTTCTCCACTAGTTTTTGATATCATCATCCTTCACCAATACTCTACCATCTTCATTCTTTATGCATTTTACTTGACTCAAGTCTCTTCCTTTCCTTTCTCTTATACGAGCCATTTTATATATATCTTTTTCCCCTTCTCTAGTGTCCATCTTCTTATACATATCATCAAAGTATCTAGACCTTACCTCCCGAACAACCTTTTTAGCTTCTTTCTTTGCTTGCTTGTATCTTTGGAACGTTGCATCATCTCCATATTTAGGCAAGCTCCTATAGATCTCCCTTTTCAGTTTAATAGCCTTTTGTACTTCATCATTCCACCACCAAGTCTCCTTCTGTGGAGGTCCACAACCTTTAGACTCCCCCAAAACCTCTTTGGAAATTTTTGTTATGCAGGAGCTCATGTTATGCCACATAGTGTTAACATCAGACTCCAAGTTCCAAGTTACCTCCTTGATGAGTTTATCATGAAAAGTTAGTTTCTTTTCTCCTTTAAGATTCTACCACTTGATCCTGCTATCTTGGTTTCCGTTATGTTTGCCTTTATTGATCTTCATGTTAAAATCCAAAACTACCAACCTATGTTGGGTCGTGAGTTCTTCGCCAGGAATCACTTTACAATCCTTGCATATGTTACGATCCACCCGCCTTGTAAGGAGGTAATCAATTTGGCTATAGTTGTGCCCACTCTTGAAAGTAATCTTATGAGATTCTCTTTTCTTGAAATGGGTGTTTGCTAAAATCATATCATATGCAACTATAAAATATAATATCCTCTCTCCTTCTCCGTTCCTGTTGCCATATCCAAAACCACCATGAACTCTCTCAAATCCAGCATTACCACTCCCCACATGGCCATTTAAATCACTCCCAATAATAATCTTCTCCTCGATTGGTATTCCTTGCATCAATTCATCCATGTCATCCCAAAAATCCTTCTTCGCATCCTCGCTAAGGCCAACTTGGGGGGCATAAGCGCTAATAATGTTAAAAATATTTCCCCCAAGAACAACCTTGATAGCTATGATTCTATCACCCATCCTTGTAATCTTGACGACGTCATCCTTCAACACCTTATCAATGATAATAGCTACACCATTTCTCTGTTTATCAATACCTACGCCATTTCTATGTTTATCATTACGACCATGCATACAAAATATTTGTCATGATTGATATCAGAGAACAACTTAATTCTCTTGTTGCAGCCTACACAACATCAATCATTTAGTTGGATTCTTGAAGGATTTACTACTAACATCCTGTCCTATGACTTGACACCATTCAGAGACTGATCTCTTACTAACTTGCAATCATGACACTAATAGGTTTCCCAGGGCATAGACACATAGTTGCATTAAGCATCAAAGTAATTACATAGTGTTATCTAATTCACCCTATAGCTTTTTATTACCACATTGAACCCAATTTGTGGGATCTCCACTCTGTCGGGTTGGATTGCTACTGCCTATGAATCTAAAGGGGTTTCAATCCCATCCCCAACCTAGATTTTTCCACTAAGGCCAAGGTCATACCTTAAGTGAAAGGATCAACTATATTATCTTTGGTATTGACGTAGTCCACAACCATGAACCCATTGAACATTAACTCCCTTACAGACTTGAGTCTGATTTGGATGTCTCTACGCTATTTCCTATTGTACTTGGAACTCTTTATTTTTGCAACAGTTGTAGTGCTATCACAATGAAATAAAATTGCAGGATGTGGCTTCTTTACCATAGGTAAACTTGACATAAGTCCATGTAACCATTCAACTTCCAATCCATTTTCATCTAAAGCACACAACTCTACTTCAAAAGTAGACCGAGACAATATGGTTTGTTTCATTGACCTCCAAGAAACAACTCCTCAACCCAACATGAATACATATCTTGAGACACCATTACTCCCAGAGTTAATGGCAATCCATCTTGCATCATTATATCCTTTGACTATAGAAGGATGTTTTCCATAATGCATCCCAAGGGTATAAGTTCCCTTGATATACCTTAAAACTCTATCAAGAGCTTCCCAATGGGTCTTGTCAGGACAACTAGATGTGTGCAGTTCTTAAGATACATCAAACTTTTGATAATCTAAGACTATCATAATTGAGACACTAGAACTCCAGTCTCATTCTTGAACAAGTCCTTGGATGCATCATATAGAGTCTTAACATGTTTACGTGATGTGTACTCAAACCTATCCAGTATCTTCTCAACATAATGAGACTGAGCGAGAGTTATACCATCAGTAGACCTTATGATTTTAAGCCCTAAAATCACATTAGAGACACCCATATCCTTCATTCCAAACTTGCCACACAAGAATGTCTTTGTCTCATTTACTACTTTCATATCAGAACAACAAAGAAGGATATCATCGACATATAAGCATAACAAAATTAATCCATCATTGACAATTTTGCGATAGAGACATTTATCAAATTTTTTAGAAATAAATCTAAATGATGATATCACAAAATCAAACTTCTCATGCCATTGCTTAGGGGCTTGTTTCAATCCATATAATGAATTAACAAGTTTACACACTTTGGACTCATTCCCACGACCTACAAACCCCTCAGGTTGTTCCATATATATCTCTTCCTGAAGATCACCATGTAAGAACGCGGTCTTCACATCCATCTGATGGATACAAAGGTTATAAATGGAATTCAATGCTATAAGCACTCGGATTTTGGTCATATAGAAAATAGGAGAATAGGTATCAAAATAATCTATTCCTTCCCTCTTTGTGTAACTTGTGATGCCCTAACACGCCACAAATGAGATTACTTAAAGCCAAATGTAGAATTATAACTAAGCAAACATATTACCATAAACATAGGAAATTAAAATTGATTTAGCATAAAGTACCATAAGAAAAAACGTATCACATATAAGTCCACAGGCCTACCACATGCATTATATATAATGACACAAGGTGCTTACATCATCGTACACTATCATTCCTATGGACCATCTGTTATATGAGGTACCTACCCACATATATAGATATACACATGCCATATCTTACATACATGGCTCACAAGCCCAACTCGTATTGATAACGTATCAACAAAACACATTGAGAACAAACCCAAAGACCTAAGTGTACAAGGACGACATCTAGGACTCTATCACCAAAAGACTAGCAACACATCTGACTTTATCAGCTACTGCTCTTACAGTTGCTCTTCCTCAGCTGCACGATCTCTACCACTTCATGCAAGACAACCTAAAAGATGTGAACACCCACAAGGTGAGACTAAGCATCCTAGCGAGAGATATGATTCCCTTCCAACATATATTAAAAGCACAAATAACTAAGTAGGTAAATACCATACTTAACAGGTTGAGCAGATTCAGCTAAATGATATGTATCTAACAGATAAAGCAAATTAAGAAAAACTAAGAAGTTATCACTGAGAAGTAGAACAATTAATATTCTATGAAGGAATATGAAGAATGTGTATAATAATTGATTTCTCCTACTGTCTTATAATTCAAGAAATCAATACAAAGATAAGGTAAAGGGTTCATCCAATGTTTTTTGTATTTGACCCTAAGTAAGTACACTACACAACTGTGTTACTCTTTATTATTATTATTGCCATCAGGATTTGAGTCGTACCACCCAAATCCAACTGACCACTACTAAGTCAAAATTGGTTCCATACAATCAATGGAAGAGCCGAAACCCACGATCTCCCCAACATCTCTTGGTTAGTATAAGAGAAAACATCATAGAGACATATCAGTCAACTGCAACAATGACATATAGTTAAGTTGAATGATTGGATCACGCATGTCCATCCATATATAAGAACCTAACCCACCTTGGTACAGGTAACAGTGCTAGAAGAATAGGCTCACTCATGGTTGTTCGAAAAAGAGGCATCACATGTAGTTAGACTGCTTCCTATCACATATCATAAGGATATCAGCTCACGCATGGCCGTATCACACAACCTGTAATTGTGGACTCAAGAGATACTCTCCCTACACCCCTACATATTAAAAAAAATGCTTTCTGAGTTTTTCATAGGAATGACTCGTTTCACCATACAACACTAAGACTGACACTGGAATTGATCTATGGCACAAGGCACCTACATGGTTAGTGTTTCACTTTATTAGTTATGCCAATTGAGTGTCTTTTAGCATCAATAAAGTTACAATGTACAAATCCAAGACAAACTCTACAAAGATAAGGAAATGGTGCAACTCCAGAATATATAAAACATATAAGGTGTGAACCAGTCACATCATCACCACATGATACTTGTAGCACTTCCATTCACAAGGCCATCACCAATATTACATCACCATGGGATATCAATCCCTCAATCACATCACTAGAGGATATCACCTCACCAGAGGCATCAAGCCTTCACCAATCATATGACCCATTATATCATTATGATCTCATTACATCTCATCAAGGCTTATAGCCATCACCCTATATCATATAATCATCACCATAACATACACAAGCCATGGCATTCATTTCACATGCAAGGTTAGGGGTTCATAAATAGGAGAGAGAAAACATTATAATATGATAGGCAACACATCACATGACCCAAAACTAGGGTTAGGGTTTCACACCTATAATCAATTAGGGTTCCATTACATCATGCAATCACCAAACCTTAGATTCCTCGCCTCTCACATAGGTGAAGTGCATTAGGGTTAAGCATTACCATTATTGTGATTAATTAGGCATGTCAACATTATTAGGTAGGAACCATCAACTACGTGTAAACATGTTGCAAACCATCAACTGCCTGTAAACGTGTTGCATTCTTACCACATCATGTATATATAACAACCATGTGTTCATGCACGAAACAACCCACCATAACATATGTGTCTCGACTACCCTCCAAGATTGGTCATGAACGAGGCACATTAGCAAAGTCATATGTCTCGACCCAAATAGAAGCATGTCTCAACCACCTTCCAAGGTTGGTCATGACTATGAAAAAACTAAGTGTATCGACTGCCATTTAACATGGTGTCTTGACCATGACATGACAGGGTGTCTCGACCACCAAACCAAATAAAAGTTTCAACTGAAACAAACCCATCAAGGCAGAAAACACACATCCAGAATAGGGCTCACGACAAGCAAAATACAAGAGACAAATGACTTGACCCAAACAAAACCCATGTGTCTCGACTCAAGCACAAAACTAAGGGTAGCGACCAAAACTAAACAAGATGTCACGACCACCAAGGCTAGGAAACCTTAGCAACACTTAACCATCAACAAAATAGAAGTAAAACCTCGGTCAAAATAGAATATAGCCACACCCAAAATAGAAGATTATCATCAAATAAAGCCACCATCATATAGGAGGAAAACTTCACTTTAAAATGGCCACCAAAAGCCTTAAAATATGCACTTTGAGAAGCCCAATGAAAAGCCTTGTGTGGGAGAGAAAATCTCACGTTCAATACATCCCAAATAGAACCTAAACTTCATGTTACACTAAGGCACACAAACCTTATGCATGCGATCAAAACCAAGATCAAACATAGGAGAAAACCATCTATTTTACCATCATCTTAAAATTGGGTACCACAATTAAGGGTTTTGGATTTTAAGCAAACCATGCATGATATCCATCACATTCAAGCTATATAACATGATATCATCAACTAGCATGTTAGGACTATAATCTAGAGAGATAAATAGCAACATGCAAGCAAAGAGAAGTGCAATAATAGAGAAGGTAGAGTGTTATATAACCCACCTTAAGTGAAGGAACAAGCTCCAAGTTCTCGATCACCAAGGAGGAAGATGAAGCTCCACCAATAGCTCAACTCTTGGCCACAAGATTACCTCAAGAAGAAGAAGATTCCAAGGTCAAAGATAGCTCAAGAAAATAGGGCAAGAAACCCTAGGCCGAACCAAAAGAAGAGGGGAGAAAGAGGAGAAAACTTCCTCACACTTGGGTACCACCTTGTAAGAACATGGTCTCTGACCCTTTGTGATGAGGAGTTTTTCTCACAAGATGGACATCATGGGTAGTCCACAATATAAGGCTGAGAAAAGAGAAGAGGATGGGGTAGAAGATCAAAGGAAAATGCCACCAAAGAAAAGCATATACTTATCAAGGAAGAAGATGATCCAAAATTAACCACAAGAACCAAGGGAAGGTTGATCGGCCACCCAAGAAACTAGATCATCACTCCTTAGCTCCACAAAGCTTCAAGGTCACCACAACAGAGGAGGAGAGAAAGAGGACTAAAAATAATCTGTGCTTGAAGAGAAGGGTTGTATACATGAAGGAGGAGGGAAGTAGGGTGAAGATGAGGTGTCAACACCTAAAGGCACCAAAGGGACACTTGTCCACAAAAGAAACCAACATGCAACCACTATATGCATGCATGCATGAGATGGTGATACAACCGATGTTAGGTATCGACCTCTTAGGGTCACTAACACATTCATCTCGGTCGAGACATCAAAGCGTCGAGACAACACCAAAGCAACTTGCCTAGATCAAGAAAAAAGATCACAAAATACTCAAGGTCAAAACTCATCACAAAAAGGACAAACCATCTTGACCCAACTACTCCAAGACCATCATGGTTGATACAAAACCAAGACAAGGTAGGTGTCTCGGTCGAGACACACCCAAGACAACCATCAAGGTCGAGACAAGGATGGCTACGCTCAACCAATCTTCACATGGTCGACACCAAACAAACCCTAAAACCTCAATCACCTCTAGAGATGTCACCACTCATCCAAGGACAAACCAAGGCACCCCAAAGCATCACATTGTCTTTCATGATGCCAAGGAAGGGAACATACACACTAGGTGTGGCAAATTGCAAGATAACTATCTCAACTCAGTAAATTGCAATTTGACCCAAATAAGCACATAAAGCACAAACATTATCCAAAAGGATCAAACTTGAAACTTAAGCTTTTCACAAGCTCAAAAAGCATTTCAAAAGATTGGAGCAAGGTTTTAAGCATCTAATCAATCAAAACAAATATAGCCTAAAACATAGGTTAGGGGTCTTACATAACCCTTAGCCACTAACCTAGCCTTATACGTATTGATTGTCTCGTCTGTGTTTAGTTTCTTCTTAAAGATCCATTTGCAGCCAAATCTAGAATAATTGGGAGGCAAATACATGAATTCCCAAGTTCCATTTGAGAGAATCGATTGGATTTCATCATTAATGACTTCTTTCCAAAACCTAGCTTCTGGAGATTTCATAGCTTATTTGAAAGTTATAGGATCATCCTCAATATTGTAAGTGAGAAACTCACTTCCAAAGTCCTTGGATGTCCTAGGCCATTTACTTCTCCTTGGTTCAACCATTTCTTCATGATCATCAGATTTAGAAATTTCTTGTTCTGTGTCGCCTCCACAATTGTCTTCCTTTCCATGTGCTCAGGAATGAAATATGTGGTGAATGAATCCTCTTGAGATACTTCATTGGGCACACCAAATTTCATGGGAAACACATCATCAATGAATGTAGCATCGCGTAATTCCACTATTGTATTGACCTCAATGCGTGAGATATCCAATTTTACAATCAAGAATCTATAGGCACAACTTGTCTCTACATACCCCAAGAAAAAGGCATCAACCATTTTCGGTCCCGATTTCTTCCTCTTGTGTTAAGGGACAAGTACCTTAGCAAGGCACCCCCACACTCGAAGATATTTGAGACTCAGTTTTTTTCCTCTCCATAACTCAAATAGACTACTTTCTACATGTTTATGGGGAACTCTATTCATAATATGGCAAGCTATATTCAAAGCTTCCCCCCCACATGAAGTTGAGTAGACCTGAGGTTTGGAGTAAAGAATTTATAATATCTATAATGGTTTACTTTTTATGTTCATCTATCCCATTAGAATGTAGTGAATACAGAGCGGTAACCTCATGAACTATACCATGCAATGGAAAAATTCTAAAAAACAAGTTTGAGGTATATTCTCCTCCCATATCAGACCTTAATCGCTTAAGTACTTTCCCGATTTGAGTTTTAACTTTTTTCTTGTAAATTTTAAGTTTATCCAATGTCTCATCTTTACTTCTAAGTAAAAGGACATAACAATATCTACTAGCATAATCAATAAAAGTTATAAAATAATTCTTTTGATTCATAGTAGCAATTCGATCAAATTCACAGATATCAGTATGCATTAAGTCCAATATTCCCAAATTCCTATTCATAGAATGAAAAGGTTTGTTAGGTAATTTAGATTGCACACAAGTTTTACATTTATTATCGCTAATGTTAGATTTATAAATTAAATATAGATTTATCATAAACTTCATTGAGACAACATTAACATGTCCCAAATGTGAATGTCAAACATCATATGTTACAAGATTCATGCATACAAAACTATTATCATTCAAATTTAAAATGGAATTTGAAACAGGTTCAACAAGAATCTTAAATAAGTTCTCCACATCACATAGATATCCCTTGTCAAAAAATAAAGAATTACGAAGGTATTTAATAATAGCCTTATTACATTTGCAGTCTACTCTAAAACCTTCCCTAACTAAAATTACACCACTAAGGATATTGTGTCTAATGGTTGGAACATGCCTGACTCTATGAAGTGTCAGAACCTTCCCCAAAGGGAACTTCGAATCCACCTATCCTTTACCTTTGAATTCTATAGAGATGGAATCGCCCTAAGTCATGGAACGACATCTTGAGGCCTATTAAAATACAAATAGAGACTTATCAACACATATATGTACATTAGCCTCAGTGTCAATAATCTAATAAAGTGGTTCAAAAATAGAAAGGATTTCAGGTTTATAGAAACAAACCCATCATTAATGTTCAAGGATGCAATCATCATATTGACTACAACCTCCTTAGTTGTAGATATGACATCTTTCTTTGCCTTCTTTGAAGGAAAATCCTTATTTCAGTGGCCAACCTGTCCACAAGTACATCAAAGTTTCTTTTGAATCTTGGTCTTAGGTTTATACATGTTCTTTGTTTTCTTATCTTTGGTTTTAGCAGTAGCAAAATTGACACTAGGGTTTGTATCGGTAGGCACCTTGACAGTCTTCTCTTTTAAGTATTCTTCTTGTATGTTAATATCCCTCATTAAATCATTAATTGACAAGTCTCCTTTGCGATGCTTAAAAGTCATGCCAAATGATTCCTATGACTTAGGGAACTTTTATATGATGGACATAACATCGAGCTTCTAGGGAAATTTCATATTTGCATATGAGAGTTCATGACACATGAGATGAAAGTCGTATGTTTGATCAGAAACATACTTACCCTCAACAATCTAAAATTTAGAAATTTAGACACACTGTACTTTTCAGCAACTTGGTTTTCCTTACTAAAATTTTTAACTAACGCTTCCCACAAAACTTTAGAAGTAGTAGCGGGCGGCATTGAGTAAGAATCATATAGTTTGTTATTTAAATAAAACAAAATCAACCCTCATCACCTCTTATCACCCTTCTTCTAGTTAGTAATTATATTTGCATTATCAGGGATAGTGTCATCAGAGTTAGGTTCGTCCTCTTCTAAGTACTGACCAAAACCCACTATATTAAGACAAATTTACATCTGACTCTGGCAACGGGCAAAGTTGGTACTAATAAATTTCCCAGGCATACTGCTAGTATCAATTTTATTCTCAGAACCAACATGATCGGTCAGTGTTAATTAATGACAGATATTGATTTCTTTAAGATTGTTGGTAATTTTTTATTTACATCGCTACATGTAATAGAAATATGTGTAATAGATTAACAGGTTCAAGGTAGATCTATATAAGAAGTAGAAGAATAAACAATATAGGAGAAAATAAAATGAAGTTAGGGACAGAGACCAGATAGTTCTTTGAAAAAAGAACGTGTTACTTAAAGAAATCAGCGGCCTGCAATCCTGAAGGATAGACGCCATTCCTCTAGTCGACCCAGACACAAACTTGAAAAAGGTTGTCGTCTCGCTCGTGTTTGACGATGTTCAGTTGCACTACAAGCACAACCCAATGATCGCAGGAACCACCGCCTGACATATCGCGTCTCTAAGGAGGAGAAGGAAGAATTTGCTACTCCCACGAGAGGAACTCCACGTAGCAACGCGGAAACGACCACTGAAAGCTCTCCTTTAGGGTTTGCAAATACGAATGAAATGACTGATGGCTGATGTTCATTTGAGATGTGTTTAATCCTAATGACCGGATGTTTATTTATAGCCTTACATGCACTGAAATTCTATTCTCATAAAGAATCACTCGATCTCTCTTGTACATGTTGTGAAAAAATCCGCAAGGAAAATACTTTTTAATTAGGATTAATAAATCTATTTTGAAAAGAAATAGTTAATTAAATTAATAATTAATTAATTACGTAGTTGTATCCTAGTGCAAAAAAAGACGAAAAAAATCTCCACAAGCCCGAGCCCGAGCTTGTATCCTAGGCACAGAGCGGCGTGGCGCGCGCATGCATGTGTTGTAGTCACCATACCCACCAAGGAGGTGAGCATACCCTCTCCTAGGATCTTTGGACACTAGTGTCACATGAGATCCTAGATATAAGGATCAAAAGTTCTAGGAGTGAGCAATGTGGATAAAACTCTTCCTCATTTGTACTAGACACAAAACTACACTTACTCAGTGTACTAGCTCTACTACATTGGGCTTAACCCATGCTATATACATGGTTCCTACAGCCATATATGTAACACTTAACATGGATAGCCTTGACCACCATGGACAGCTCGGAGAACATCTTCCCTATAAAACTGCTGAGCTCATAAGCCAGTAAAGTGAGGAAAATTCCTGATGAAGAGGACTACAGCGTAAAGCTGATGGACACGTTACTAACCTTTGTGTGTCCAGACGGCTTTGCCATGCCAATTGGGCAGGTGCTGAAAGATTTTATGTACAGCACGTGCGGCAACATTTTGGGTTGACAAACGTGCATTCACGTTTTATTTGGCCTGAGTTGGATACATTATTCTAAATTAAGTGGGTGCTAAGAAGCCCTGATGGACAACGTTTGTTTGAGCCTCATATGTCGTGCTTAGGGGGGACTGCATTCCCAGAAACTGAGGTTGCAATTGTGTGACCATGGATATGCGGCATTTGTACTCTGCATCTAACCACCTCTAAGGAGGACTGGGATATGAAAGAGCAACCCCCTGCTGAATCTGGTGATACACCATCCTTTACTAAACAAATAGCAATTTCTTGCGTGCTATAGTTTCCTTTTGCTCCTCCTTACCTTATTTTCCTTTTCAAACCTCTTACATCCTTGCTTTAGTACAGTAGCCAACCTTTTCCAAAGCTCAAAAAACAGGACGTCTTTTACTTTCAGTTCCAAAACTCCTAAGAAAACAGTTCATCTAAGACATTCAACTCCCAACAAAACAGCTCAAGAATCCATCATGCCATAACAGAGGTTTAGGGGCATTTCCTTGACAGTGGGTGGGCAGCAGTTGTACTTTAGATGCCATAACAGTTTTCAAGAGAACAGGGACATTGACTTGCATCCCTAGCTTAAGTAGTTCATTATCCTTATCTCACATTTAAATTTCAATTTTGTGATATCTATGTTTGCACTTTATGTTGCATGTTTACTTGATTCTTTTTAGAAAAAATCCTAGCATCTTCGTCTGGGTACAATAGCCAACCTGATCACATTGCAAGACTTGGAAATAGATATGACAGATATAACATGTTTTCTTTGAGTTCCAAGCCAAGAAGACAGCTCACCTATTGTTCTACTCGAAGACTCCTAGTCCTAATCATAATCCTACATGGTGTGGCAATCTTAATTTGGGTCGTGCTTTAGTTGAGTCCAATACATGTTCCTATATAGAGTTGGAGATAGCTCAATCTATATGCAATTGAACTCTTATTGTGTACTAGACTCCTATTAGGATTGTTTATTCCTAGTTGAAGCCTTATGGCATGGAGCCTATAAATAAGACTCTAAGAACATGAGATTTTCTTGTATTGAGAAGTACCAATGTACAGTGTTGTATCGAAGAGAGTTCTATCTCTTCTTTGGGTGTAACCTTCTAAAGGTTTTTCGGATTCTCTCTCTTTGAGAGTATCTCTCCTTTATAATCTTCTTACAGTGGAGAAATTCTCTCTCCTCCCATAGAGTAGGTCATCTAGATCGAACCACGTAAATCATGTGTTCTTTGGTCACGTGATCGTTCTCGTCCTATTATTCCTCCACGAACTGGTCTTATTCTATCGTTCAAATCCTAACAAATTGGCATCAGAGCCTTGTGTTTAAGATCTAAACGATGATGAGTCTATAAAAGATTGAGAAGTTTGATCACAAAATCAATTTTGAACTAGTAGATCACGATGTGTGGTGTGCTTGTTCAACAAGAAAAGAAGGAGAGGATGAAGAAAAGAAGGAGATGGACCAGAAGGCTTGTACCGCCATCCAATTATCTTTACACTATAAGGTTTTAGATGAAGTTGCCAAAGAAAATAATGTAGTAGGAATTTGTAAGAAACTTGAAGATCTCTGTATGATGAAGTCTCTTCAAATCAAACTCTATCATAAGCAACGTGTCTACTTACTGTGGATGGTGCAAGGAACTTTTGTTCATGATCACATTGATGAATTTACTTCTACTATTATGGATCTAAAAAACATAGACGTTAAACTCAAAGATTAAGATAAAACTCTTATTATGCTATGTTCTTTGTCCCCTCATATAAGAAATTTTGTGAAACTATTGTGTATAGAAAGTATTTAATCAAGGTAGAGGAATTCATATCCTTATTATTGTCAAAGACCATGGTTGATAAAGATCTAATTGATTCTTCTAGTGAGAGTCAGTCAGAGACTTTTATCGTGAGGGGTCAAACAAAAGAAAAGACAAATAACATGAAGGAGACACACAGATCTAATTCTAAATCCAGGAAGATCTTTAAATATTGTAAGAAGACTGGACACATACTTGATGAATGCTATAAGTTACAGAACAAGAAGAAGAGGGAGAACAAAAACAATAACAACCTACAGATGCTAATGTAACATGAGAAAATCCAGATTATGTTCTTATGACAACATCATCTTCTTCCTCATCCATCAATTTTCAAACTTGTTGGATTCTAGACACTAGTTGTTCACGTCACATGTCTCCACATAGAGATTGGCTTTCTTCTTATGAAGACTGTAACGCCCGGACCCACTGCCCAAGGCTCTAGTAGAGTTTTAGGAATGACGACTGACTCCACAAACCACCACTAGCCTTAACTGCACACTTTGTCCACACTGACGTGCAAGCCGGGGTCAACTTCCCGACTGGTCACCCATCCTAGTACTACTCCAAGCCAAGCACGCTTAACTATGGAGTTCTTTAGTAATGGGCTCCCGGAAAAGGAGGTGCACCTTGGTGATATGGGTAGTCCAATCATTCCTTTTAAGAGTGTTTTATCCGAGGCCTCAAATCTTGGGATGTTACAATCTCTCCCACTTAGACTCTTGACGTCCTCGTCAAGGCTCAACTATAAGGCATCATAATCTCTTCCCCATTTCAGTGCAGACCCACAATGGCCCATGAACACCCAGCTCCCGATCACATAATACCAGCACAAGGGTGGCTACGTCAACCATGGACATCCCTTTCCTACATGCCTGGACCGCACGGCTCAAGACTAGCATGCCATGCCCATGTGGGCCCCACCTACTGGAGGGGAATTGGCTCTGATACCAAATGTAACGACCTCGTCTCCCGGTAACCCCCAATTAAGGGAGACTGAAAGGTCAGAGTCGTTATCCAATAACCCAGATCAAATGTTCGACAAATAATCAATAATAATTATGAAATTCTACTAACTAAATTGAAATCTGGTAGAAAATTAAAACTTTGCATACCTTTTAAAACTTTGGGAATCTATCTATCCAAGCTTGAATCTACTCTATCCAATCCTCCTGGCATTTCATGTTTTATTTTCACAATATGTCACTTTACTATTTGTTCATTTCAGGGTTGTACCTAAAACGCCGACAAACAAAATGTCGGTCAGTATATCGAAATATACTGGTATGTGGGGACATCCAAATTTTCACAGATATGGCTAACAACTTGATAATCACAATCAAATTATTTAACAAGACAATTTACATTTTCAATGTGTCATTCTCCACCGCTTTTGCCCTGATCCTGGCATACCCCTCTAGGGTTTCTCTTTTGCCATTGACTTAAGGCCACCTTCTCAATCCCGAGCTTGGTGCCTGGGAATCACCTCTCATGGTGCTCCATAGTCATGCATCATAGACCACCTTTTCATTCCCGAGCTTGGTGTCTGGGGTCACCTCTCATGGTGCCCATGGGTCTACCCTCTTGGGCCTGACCTTTATGGAATCTTCCATCAGGGTGGCATGTAGGTGTGAGAATACACATTTCTTTATAATTGTGATAACCATAGTGACTTTATAATTTTACAAGTATGAACATCCAACTATTTAGATTGCATTCAATACGAGGAAACATATGGAAAACCCTCGGGAAACTAATGCGATTAACCATAATTAACCACATACCTGGATGGTGAGCCACGCAGAATATCAAAACATTCTCTAACCATATTATCCAATCAAGCAGGTAATCAAGCAATCATCATTAATCTGCATTATGTAATTTGTAAAGTGTCACCATCACATTTAAAACCCTATTCGGTCCTAATCTAGTGTTTTAGGTTTTGGTTAAGGAATAAGGGTACAAACTCTAATTCCATCACATATTTATCATTAGTTGAATCCAAATTTCTATATCCATCTTATCCTTTCCTTAAGATCACTTAGATCAAATATGTTCATTAACAATATAGAAAGTTAGGATCTTTAAACTCTAAATCATCCTATGCATGTTGGTTCACATTAGAAATCCTAATTACCTTATCATTATTTCCATTATCACAATAATTACCATTATGCTCAACAAGATCATGTAATAGAACAAAAGAAAGACTTTAAATGGTTCCAACATTATAATACCCAAAACTAGGGTTTCCATGTGCTAATCCCAACTTTACCATATGTTACCCTATTTTTTGGAACAAAAGGTCTAATCAGATCTCAATTATATTTTCTTTGTGTTCTTATCATTTTCTCGATCAAAACCATATGTAATTTTGATATATTCTGACTTACATGTTATTTTCTAGGTTTATTTCAAATTATGCATAATCAGACCAATCACCAGCAACCACGTCATCAAAATTAACAT
The DNA here is from genome assembly GCA_963693085.1 of Alisma plantago-aquatica. Lineage (NCBI taxonomy): Eukaryota > Viridiplantae > Streptophyta > Magnoliopsida > Alismatales > Alismataceae > Alisma > Alisma plantago-aquatica. The sequence continues at coordinate 617,669,523 of OY856411.1, read as the reverse complement.
TTCGTATTACCTTTATATTTCATCTGGCTCACGGGTCTGAGACAAAGATCCGCTTAATGGGCAACCCGGATCTGTCTCTCCCTTCTCCTTCACGCGATCCTTGTGGCTCGCATTTGCTTGTACGCAACCATGTTGTCCGCCTGTCCGTCGTCGTTGCCCGAGTCACAACTGGCCAAGATCAAGCTGCAACTGCAACCCCGCCGACTCCGACTACTAGTGATGATGGTCTTGTGACCACCTAGGCTCCTTGCTCGTAGCCTTGGTTCCTACTCACACGAGCGCATCTCCCATCCTAGCTACTGTGAGAGAGAACTGTCGCACCCCCGCCATCCCGATCCAGCCGCACGTGCATACCTAGCGACGTCGGCAGCCTCTCGAGTGCGGCTCACTGAGATCCTCCCCCATCGTGTATAGGGTGCCACCACTAACTTCTATGACGTCGAGCCTTCCTGCACTCAAATACTCACACAGCGGTAAGACCCCTCCTTGAGTGCTTCTGTTCGTACGCCAGCTAGGCCAGCATGGCCTCCATGCCCTGAAGTAGCATCGCCAACCACCTCTCTTACACCCCTTTACTCTAGAATCACCACCACCATGATGGCACGACAACTGCCTATGGTCGTCCTTACATTACCAGACCCGACTCCAACTTCCAAGGTCCAACCACCAGCACCTAGCGTCGTGATGCAGACACCACCGCTCAGTCATGCTTCCATGCGCACAAGGTGTGTCAAAGACGCCATATCCGCCGCTCTCTCTCTCCATCGCCCTTCTCATCCCCATGGCTGGACAAAGTTTCATTGCCCTACCTTCTCTCCACAGCCATAGGTTGCGACGACCAAGGCTAGGGTTCAGGATGACACCTGGTGTCCATGGCAGGTGACATCCATGACAGGGTGTCCTGGTGCCCTCTCTGCCTATAGAAAGATGGGGAGGAGGATTAGGTGTCAGGGAGGTCATCTTGATTCCTCGATCTAAGACATTGCTGCCATCCCTGTTGATAAAGTCCACAGCCTCAACAGCCCTTTGGAGTCGTGTTATGGTGTTGTACAACGATGGAATAAGAGGGAGGGATGAGGGAAAAAGGGTTGTTTTCAATCGTGTACCATGAGGACCATATATATATATATATATATATATATATATATATATATATATATATATATATATGCTCCCTTTTCCCTTCCCTATCTCATTTTCTTTCTTTCTTTCTTTTTCTCCTTGGGGTTTAAGGAAACCAAAAGGCTAGATACTATTTAATTTTGCATAGTTATACAATTACTTCTTTCTATATTATCGCGACAATTTGATACCAACTAGGAAGGATATTATTCGATGTCCCATCTTTTCTTTCTTATGATTGATATAGAGCATGCATGGAAAAGTAGGACAAGATATTAAATAGGTTGCCACATAAAACCATACTTATCCTCCAAGTATTCCTTTAATTATTTAAACATCATGCATTTTATTTTCTTTTGGAACCTTCACATATCATCTTATATTTCAATTATGCAATATCCCAACAAGCCATTATCGTACCAATTCCTTTATTAATTGATTCCTTTTCCTTTTTATTTCCTTTTTCCTATTTTCATATTTTTTAATTAGAAATCTGATAGTAACGAAATTTATTTAATTGTGGCCATTAATTCCACTTTCTAGATATTTGTATGTATTTCATATAATTACTTTGCTTAATGTCCATTATCTTGTATCTTTTCCTTTTATTTAGACTTTTTTCTTTTCTTCTCTTTTATATCCATTATTGGATTAATCTAGAAATTACGAAATTCCTACCAAATGGGACATTTGTAAAGAAATCCATCTTTTGAAGCAAAGCATACAACCTTTTCAATTAAGTCCATATTCCCAAAATCTTTACAATTCAATTATGAAAACATATGCAAAATTGAAGTTGTAACAACCTTCCCCTCTTATAGGAATTTTGCCCTCAAAATTCCCTCAAACATACAAACAAATAGGATAAGACTTCCTCATGTCCATCATGGCTCCCATGTGGTTTTACCCTCTCCATGGTGCCTCTCAAGAACCTTCATTATCTCATATTCTTGCATCTGAGTTCTTTCTCACCTTGGTACCGTGTACCTTCATAGGTGACTTAGGACATTTCAGCTTCTCTCAAAGCTAATTGGGTTCATGGCTCGACACATGGCTTGGGTACCTCACATAGTGCTCTAGATCGGACTCATGGAACACATTATTCATCACGTTATCCTGAGGGGTAAGGCTAAACCTAATCATCTCCACCAATCCATCTCAAATGGACCCATGTATCGGGGACTCAGCTTTCTCAGTTGTAACTCAGAGGGGTCGGATTTTCAAATCACATGTTCTCCCACACTAAACTGCATGTCAGTCTGCTTTGCATCAGCTCATGACTCATGTCGCCCCTGGGCTTCCTCAGCCATCGCATGATTAAGGTGAATTCATCTGCACCCACTGTGGTCTCTTTGACCTTCACAAGGTCTTTCCACCGACATCATCTTCTTGAAGAGGTGACCGACACAACCTCCCTTACAGAGCTTCTTTACATCCCAATACTGGCTATGGTGGTTATCATCACATCTTATAGAGGATAAGAATTGTCTACATGTATCACCCTAAACAAGCACACATGCTCTCATCAGACCCTCTAGTCTGGATCATTAGTTAGGGGTGATAAACTATACTAACATCGAGTTCTTCATGTATCTACTTCCACATTATGGAAGTGAATCTTTAGGATATATTCAAGAACCTTTGAACTCGCATCATGGTGTAGTTGAACCATCTCTCTCATGTGTAGTTCAACCCGATCTGTCCCTTGACAGTACTCTTTCTTTCTCTTGTCATCTAGGTAAGGCGATCTACCATAACCCACATTGTATCTTGACCTCCCTGGGTCAAGGGGAGACTTACCACAACATCCATAGTGGTGAACTCCCATTCCCTCTTGGGGACTCTTTATCCTCTATGTCAAAGCACTGGGTTACTGGTGTTCGTCCTTCACCCCCAGCTTGCATGGACACATGCCACATGCAACTTCTTATCAAGCATCCAAAGTGCTACTATCACTTACTATCCTTGAATTATCATGGTGTATGGTGATCTTAAAACCATGATCTCCCATATGTCATGTTTCCTCAAGATCGATTCTTCAGAATCCCTAAACCTCTCTCATCAGGGTCTTTTACCTTCCTATCCTAAGAAGTGTATCTGAGGTTCTTTCACTATATCAAGGACTAAACTGGATAACCAGACAACCATTAACTTGTTCAACATCTCTTGTTACATCTATGTGTTAGCCAAAACACATCTTCTTTCCAAACTTAGGGTTAGTCGAACAACCTCAACTTCTTCTAGCCTCTAGCTAAACTAGGAAGCTATATTTCAACCAGAACATTCATTACCACTTCACCTCCTTAGGTGTCAAATAATTTTGAAGACATGCACCTCCATGTATTCCACTCATTATCTCATCTTAACTCTAAGTCTATCTTCATCAGAACACTCTGAGCTCATCCTCTTGGTTATCAAACCCAACCTTGTTTCACTTGCAAATTCCACATAGCTCATGATAGAACATTCTCACAAGATGATTACCTTAATACTATTGGTGTTTGTAAACCATCCATGTATCACTTTACCAGGGTATGTTATCATCTCTGTCCTCATACCTCATAGCAACGTTTCGACTCACATCATATTTATCCTTGGTGTAAGGCATGCATACTATCCTATCTCTCACTCCCATAACAAGAGGAAATAAGCATTTGGCGGCCGTTCAAATACAGAGTTCTTCTTGTTCCAAGAGTAGAGATGGTACATCCCACCTTGCTAGTACACCTTTAAAGTGAAGTTGAAACGTGCAACTTATGTCTCTATAAAACAATCATCTTGTTATCAAAGTTACTTCCATGGAAAACTGGTCTCGAACCTACTTGGGTCCACACACAATCCTTGGTCATATCCTCTAGGTCCATAGGGTGTCAACACTTTTGGGTTCATCCTTCTTCCCTTATGCATCCAGAGAGTGCCCTACTCATCTGCTCTTTGGGTCCCATGAGTTCATGAAGATGATCAATCTCCTAACCCACGACCCTCAGACAATGATAGTTGTTACCTCCCGACCCTATGGTCATGCGCAACTAGGGAGTTAGGCAACTCCTTCTTCCATCGGTCTTATCCCTACTTGACCCTAGGATAGACTTAGGATTCTATGATAGTACATGTCCAACTTAGAACCTTACCCAAGCCTTCATCACCCCCTCTGCATTCATGGGTTGTCTTTCATCCTTTCATAAGGGTCATGGCGACCAGCCTACCTTGGTCAGGCCCCATACCGGTTACCTCCACGGTAACATATCCGCATGCACTTAGAGATGGTTAACTATGGGTCTACAGGTTCATTCTCTTACCATGTACTCTTCACTTAGCTTCTCTAGATCCTATGAAACCTCTTTAGGTTACCTCAAAACCAACAAAACTGATATACGCCCTACAAAAGGGTCCCTCTCCCAGGATGGGAGGAAACTATAACTCTTGACAACAAGGTCACAACCGTCCTTAGGGTTTACATTCACATGAGTATGCCTAACCCCAGCAGGCTATTAAGGTACAAGAAGACCACCTATTAAACCATGCTAGGTCATACTTGTTCTCTTTCCTCAATATTAGATCAACTTAGTTGTGAGGGGTTCATGAAACATACCCTTAACTTAAGTAGTTTCCTCTTCCTCTACACATGAGGAGTACCAAGCTCGATACTATAGAGACTCAAATATCATCATGAGAATCAGATACACTGCTTCCCCTCTTAGGCCTAGGAACCCTAGGTTCACCTTTGGGTGTCCACTGCATGCTCAATATCTTAACCAAGAATCAAGCATGTCCAAGATATGTCATGTACTTCCATGATCCTTCTACTTGAGCAACACTTTGGAGTTGAGTCCTCTTCCAAGACAACCAACTAGGTATAAAGCCTCACAACTGGTTACTCAAACCTCCTCAGGGTCTAAAGCACTCTTTATCTCATCCAACAGGTAATCACTTATACCATAGGTACATAGGTACTAGAAGCATCATCCTTCTTCTAGGGTTTGGTTCCTCTAAAGGAAACTAAGATATCATCAGCCTCCAGGGATCATGCATGAGGCAACCGCTATCATCCACTTAGGTCACATCATCCTCGACTCCCCACTGTTCCTTATACTTGGGGTGTTAGGCTTCCAACCTTCGTGCCAGGGTCATGCTCTCTCTCTTTATAGATAACCTTACCACCATCATCACTATTAGAGGTCCTCTCTCCATGAAGGATCGAGCTCAAAGGCATACCTCTATGCGGGTGAAGCCTATGCTCAACTTATGTTTGCTCATGATTATCCATAGCCCCTTATGCTTATCCCATAAGCCATCCATCTTGATCCCTTGTCCAGGGTTTCATCCTACTGTCAGCACTACTGACGTACTCTGGGTGCAAGCTATATTCTACTTGCAACAACCCATAAGGTTTTTATAGGTTCTTCTCTAACCTCCTCCATGAAGGAGCTATCCTTCGCTCAAACATGCACGACCCTCTCCAAGGTTGGGTTGCCAAAGATACTAGGCCATCTAACCTCTCATGGCTCATATGACATCCAAGGCATGTCTATCCAAACATCTGGTCTACCAAGACAACTAACTCATCATGTCATCTCTCCCTCTAACCTTCACTTAGGGTTAGGGTTACCATCATCCTCAAAGGATGTCCTAGGTCTCTACTTTTAATGGAGATCTCTACCTCCAAGACTAACTCTCTCTACTCATCCTCCTATCAAGGAGGTCTAGCCTCAGGTCTTCTTCTGAGGGGCAATGGCAACTCATGTCATACGACCTAAGCATGTATCTATTTTTTTAGTTTGTGCTTAATCTATTAAGCTTATGTCCATGACATCTTATTTACATGCTTTTTATTAATTTGGTGGAGGATTCATTAGACCTTATTAACCTTACCCATACCTCAAGAGGGTGAGGAGAAGAGAGGAAACCCTAATCCTTAAGGTCCTTAACAGAATTTGAGTTGAGAAGGGATGAACAAGATGAGAGAGTCCTAAAGGTATCTTACTTCCGAGTCATATCCTAAGACATCGGCCAGGAAGTCACACAATCTGGGAGTCCTCGTATTCCAATTAGTAGTACGGAGGAAAATATTTCCAGCCCCCAATCGTGATCCTTTTCTCGACACCTCTGCCTTTCAGATAATCCTCTAATAACTCCCTTGGGTTCTACGAAATTTGTAAAATTTAATAATTATTAAAGATTAAGTGAGGAACCTATGCTCTGATACCAAATGTAACGCCTGGGCCCACTTCCCAAGGCTCTAGTAGAGTTTCAGGAATGACGAATGGCCCCACAAACCACCACTAGCCTTAACTGCACACTTTGTCCACACTGACGCGCAAGCCGGGATCAACTTCCCGACTGGTAACCCATCCTAGTACTACTCCAAACGAAGCACACTTAACTATGGAGTTCTTTAGTGATGGGCTCCCGGAAAAGGAGGTGCACCTTGGTGATATGGGTAGTCCAATCATTCCTTTTAAGAGTGTTTTATCTGAGGCCTCAAATCTTGGGATGTTACAAAGACTTTGATGGAGGCATAGTAAACATGGCGAACGATACCACCAATAAGACTATTGGCATTGGGTCAATCCACATAAATATGTTTCATTATGTTATCCGAACTGTATCAAATGTTAGTCATGATCAAGGCCTTAAGAAAAATCTCATCTCAATTGGCCTACTTGAAGCCAATGATTTTCCTTACAAGGCCAAAAATGGAATCTTGTCCGTTACCAAAGTGTTTTGATAAAGGGAGTACATATTCTTGGAGACCTTTACGAGATGATTGGTGAAACTGTGACTGGTGTAGCTATTGTTGTGTCTTCCTCAACCACTTTAAATCTAGATACCACAAAATTGTGGCATATGAGACTAAGACACATGAGTCATAAAGGTCTCAAATTATTAAGTAGAAGAGGAATTCTTGGTGATATTGGGACTGAAAAGTTATATTTCTATGAGCACTATGTAATGGGAAAGTAGAAAAAGGTTAGCTTTCAACTGCAAACCATACTACAAAAGGTATTGTTGATTATACTCATTCCGACATCTGGGTCCTTCTCAAGTGTGTTCCAATGGTAGTTCTAGATATATGCTTACCTTCATTGATGATTTCTCAAGAAAAGTTTGGGTGTATTTTTTGAAGCATAAATCTAATGCTTTGATCAGTTAGAGAGGTGGAAGATGGTAGTTGAAAAGAGAATAGGAAGTTGCATGTAAATAGTAAGGGCAAATAACGACATAGAGTTTTGTTCTTATGAATTCAATGAATTCTGCCAATCAAAAGGTATTGCAAGACACTACACAGTTAGACATACACTTGAGTAGAACAATGTTGCAAAATGCATGAACAAAACTCTTCTAAAGCATGCACAATGCATTCTAATCAGTGCATGTCTTGGTAAAGATTTCTGGATTGAAGCCATCTTTAATGCAACCTACCTAGTCAATCATTCTCCATCTACCCCACTTGGTTTCAAAACTCTAAAAGAGGTTTGGTCTGTCCAACCCACAAAATATTCAAATTTGTGTATTTTTAGTTGTCATGCATATGTCTATCCAAATGAATGAAAGATCGAGCCTATACCAAAAAAGTGCATTTTTGTAGATTATGTTGATGGTGTGAATGGAAACAGATTCTGGTGCATTGAGACAAACTCGTCAAAGTTCTTGATTTAAAAAAATGCCACATTTGATGAGTGTGCCATGTTTTATTTAAAATGAGATGGAGTTAGTTCTCCTATTACAGGTTCTCAAAGTTCAATGGAGCAGGTGGAGATTGAAGTTAGTGTACACAACCTGACACCTCCTGTTGATGTACGAAAAAATCCAAATGTTAATGAAGATGACACTCCTAAAGAATAAACATATAGAATTTCCTATGAGAGACAAAGAAGACAGATAGAACCACATACAAGTCATTCAAGTTATGTTGTTGCATATTGCCTTATCTACTGCAGAAGAGACAAATGATTCTGGTGAACCATCTACATATGTTGAAGCTATGTCTAATCTGGATTCTACTATGTGGATTGTAGATATGAAGGAAGAGATGGAGTCTCTTCAAAGGAACAACACTTGGGTGCTTGTAAATCCTCCTAATGGAAAGATGATTGTTGGATGCAAATGGGTATTCAAAAGGAAGAAAGTTGGTCCTGAAGATACCACTACAAGGTAAAAAGCATGGTTAGTTACAAAAGGCTATAGTCAGGTGGAAGAAGAACAAACCTACATCCAACAACCTAAAGGTTATGTTACTACTTCAAAGAAGGATCATGTGTACATACTGAAGAAGTCTCTTTATAGCTTGAAGCAATCCCCACATGAGTGGTTTCATAGATTTTATTCTTTCATGGTGAATCGTGGATATTCCAGCAGCAGATATAATGTTTTTTTCTACTTGAAGAACTTCCTGATGAGTCTCTTATTTATCTCTTGCTCTATGTTGAATGATGACATGTTGATTGCATTAAGTGATATTTTTGAAATTCGCAGTATCAAGTAGTTACTTAGTGGAGAATTTGAAATGAATGACTTGGGAGCAGCAAAGAAAATTTTGGGGATGGAAATTAATAGAATGCACAAAGTTGGAAGGTTATTTCTCAATCATGAGAAGTATGTGAAAGAAGTTCAACAATGGTTTTCTATGTACAATGCATCTCCTGTGTCTATTCCTTTAGATGACCAGTCAAGAAGCTCTCATCTGCTGAGTCACTGCAATCTGAAGGGGATGAAAGCTATATGTCTTGTGTTCACTATTCCAGTGTAGTTGGAAGTATCATGTATACTATTATTGCACTCACCTAGGCATTGCTCAAGCAGTTATCATGGTGAGTAGATACATGACCAATCTGAGAAAGCTACATTGACAAGAAATCAAGTACATTCTTAGGTACCTTAAAGGTACATATTCTATATGTTTTGGATTCGAAGAAAGCACAAAGACGCTTGTTGGTCATGTTGATTCTGACTTTACAAATGACCGTGATAAATGTCATTCTCTTACAGGATATTTGTTTACTCTTGGTGGCTATGTTGCAAATTGGAAATCTGTATTACAACCGTTGTTGCATTGTCTACTACTAAAGTTGAGTACATGGCATTGACAAAGGATATAGAGGAACTACTTGGCTTAGAGTATTATGTGTTGAATTTTGTATTCTTGAGAAGACAACGACCATCTACTGTGTCAGTCAAAGTGCAATTCACCTCACAAAAGACCAGATGTTTTATCAAAGAACAAAACACATCGATGCCAAGTATCACTTCATCAGAGAGTTGATCGTGTAGGGGAAAATTGTAGTAAACAAAATTGCAAGTAAAGAAAATCATGTCAATATGATGAAAAAGCCGTTGCTAGTTTCTAAGTTCAAGATCTGTTTGGACTTGATTAGCCTTCACAACTGACAATGATGCCCTAAGGGGCTAGAGGGTAAGAAGTTTGCTATTTTTTCTTGAAGATGCAGACTTCGAGTCAAGGTTGATATTTGTTATGCCTCAAAGACTTCTAGTCCTAATCCTAATCCTACATGGTGTGGCAGTTATATTGTCACAGAACTGTTTGTTACCCTAGGCCCACACTCCTAATGGATACAAAGCTAAAGGTGAGTGGACTCGGGTGCCCATCCGTGGAATGACACAAATATTTCACATAGGAAATATATATGTAAAAGCAGTAATAACAAGAGATAATAAAATACTAAACATGGAGATAAGAGACGTGTACCCATTTCTACATTCAATCATAACCCAATGATGTTTCATTCAGGTCCACAGTGTAGTGGATCTTTGGAAACTACAAAATTGTTAAATAAATTATATCCATGTGAGAGCATTGAGTATGATGTGAAAGGCATGTAAACAATTTAAGCATTTAGTAAAGGTTGCTTGTCTAGAACATGATAATAAGAAAGAAGATAAAATAAGGAGAGAAAAAATTAACCATATTGTTTTATACACAACATATTTTAAGTATATTTCCATTATACTTAGCAACATATTATGGACATTGACTAACTTCCCCAAAGGGAGGGTCCATAAGGGTGATCAACGTTTGCCAACCCTTTTATATACATTAGGGACCTCATGACCTAACTCAATGAGATAACCTTGTCACATTCATTCCTTATTCCCTTACCCCGAGAATACAGGAAGACACCCAAGGTTTTTATAATGGACAAGTTCAATTATGTGCGAGGTTTATGCAACATATAACAAGAAAACTGAATGTACTAATCACATGGAATAGGTAGCTCAAACAAGTAATTATCTAGCCAAGCATTCATATGAGCATACATAAAATCAAGACAATAACATAGTAAGATTAAGAGATTAAGCGTACCTTGTGAGTAGAGTACAAGATATGATAAGATCTCAAGAATGGTCTAACCTAAGTGGGCCTAAAAAGCAAAAGATATAAAATGGGGTCTTACATCACTAGGTTTGATTAAGATAGACATGATATAAGTCATGTGACTATTTCCCTAGTACTAGGTTTTAAATAGATCAACTTAGGTCCAAAGTTCCATACATGCATGCAATCAATCAACCATAGTTCATATGTCACATCAACCTCTTAGGTCTAGGTGATACATCCACATCATGAGTAATACTAGATAAGGATAAGGTCTGATTTAGGATTAAGTGAAGCGTGACATTTAGATTATCATCAAGGTTTAGACAAGCAATATCATAATTAGTCACAATAGATCTATTCAATGCAATATTGTACATTTCCAAACTATAAGACCACTAATTAGATCAAGTTAGGAGTATAGAGTAATAGCATGATAATTCTACTAATTTGAAGTTAAAGATGCGTGTGTAACATTAGAGCATGTTCTTATCAAGGTTAGATCTCAAACAAGTAGAATATTGATGCAATCCTATTTTAGGGCTTCATCTTGTGTCATATTACATTTCAATCACATTTATACCTGTTAAATTGCATGTTATTTCCCCTAATATGCATATGTGTATAAAATGCACTTATAGACATTATTTGTATGTTTTTCAGGCATTTGGACCACACTTGATGGAAAAGAGAGAAATAAGGAGTGATCCTAAGGCTTATCTACACTTAAAAAGGCCTAAAGTGAAGTTCGAAGCTCCCTCAACTGACCCCTAGTGGACAAAGATCCATTGAAGCAAATATGTCCAAGAATGAACAAAGAATCAAGTCAAAGTGTTGCAACAGAGACCACCATGGCCTTGGTACCTCAGAACGGCCGTGTCGGCTCATCCAAAACTAATAGAGTCACATTGAAGCAAAGCAAGAATCACCACGGCCATGCCACTCAAAATGGTCGCGGTCATAGTCACAAATTCGACATTCGGCAATCATCCGCCGAGGCTAAAATTTTTGGCATTTAGGAATTATGTGGGAAATTTAGATAAAAGTAAGTAATAATGCGGTAGAAGTTCGGTCAACTATTCAGGAAAAATTCAGAATAAATTCATTATATATATATATATATATATAATGTATATCACAAGATACACATATTGATCCAATGCCAATGTCCCAATAACCAAGTTAAATTACATGTTCTCAATCTCAAAAAGGAATTATAGGATATTACATGAAGACAACTATGATGATATGAGTCATGAATATGATAAAAGTAATTCACCACAAAAATAACTGAGGAACTAAATGTCACCAAAATATTTAGAATGCAAGGTTATTCTTCTTCATGTAAATCTAAATCAAGGTCATCTGAATCATAATTTATCTCTAAATGATCACCCAAATTGGCTTCAGTATCATCTTCATCTAGTCCATCATCTTCAACATCTCGATGTGCATCCTCAATGTTACCCACAAATGCATCAATTTTGTCAAGATCAATGGGCTTGGTATATGCAATTTCCTTTTCCTAGGAAGTTTTAATCAAATGCATGTTCATCCTTACAAATACCAAATTTTCCAACCTTTTTGGATCAAGCATGTTCTTTTTTTTGTGTTGCATCAAAGGCACTCCAATTGCTTTCACATGCAGATGCACAACAAGGTTGGCTTAATATATGAATAGCCACCTTCTGCAAAATCTTAAGCTTGCATCCATACATGTCCCACCACATCCCTGTGAATTCACAATATCATACATTGATATAGTAGAAACATTTAGTGCTAAATTTGAACCAAGAATTGAGACTTACTAGGATGTGTATCCTACAAAGTTGTGATGGCTAATAAATCAAATATCTCAAGATTCAAAGCATGATAGTCACGTAGTTCTTGGGTTACTAGAACAATATCAATCTGCCTCAATGACCAATCTATTAACCACCTTTGAGACCCCTTCTTACCTCAACATCCATCCTCACTCTCTTTTCATAATGCAATTTTGGGTTGAGATAACCAGCAACAACATGAACATTATTATGCAAGTTCTTTTCCCACCTTTCATCAATAATCTTCCAGAAAGGAGAATATTGAACATGTTCTCCATCAAACATATCTTTTATTGCTTCTTTTACTATATCCATGGCCTCATAGATATAACCATTGGTAGATCCATCACCATCTACCATCCTAAGAACCTTCATAAGAGGGTCCATTACTTGAATCAAACCAACAACAAAAATCCAAAAGTCATTGTCTTGAATAATTTATTTTACATCAATACCATCCTCCAATTTTAATTGAGGTAAAGCCCTCCAATCAGAAGATGCCACCATAAAGCGCAAGCCCTACTCCACATTCAACAAAGATTGTACACATAGAAAATGAGTGGTGAATCGGTGGTACCATGTTTCTTCAACTCTCTTTCCTTAGTATGCTTCCCTATCAAATCAAGAGTGTGTTGATACTTATACATGAACTTCACAATTCTCCTAGCATTCTCCATGATAGAGTTGACAGTATCCAACTTATCAAAGTCATGAAACATCAAATTAATACAATGTGCTACACAACTAACTTTGAATATTGTCGAGTACTTGATTTCCAACAATGTTGTTGCACCAAGAAAGTTTTTTTTTTAGAAAGTTAAGAGCATTGTCAGAAACAAATTAGAAAACATTAGAGGGGCCTATTTCTTCAATTACATAGGAGAAAAAATCATATATATATATATATATATATATATATATATATATATATATTGTGCATCCTTTTTGTGCCCAACAATGCAAATTGATTTCAAGAACATGACACCCTTTGGAGAAGCAGCCATGGGATTTATATGTGAATGACTTCTAGCATCCTTCCTTCCATCCGACATCAAAGTGCAACCAGAAAATGACCAACTTTCCTGGATGGACTCGATATACTCATCAACATCACCTCTCAATTCCTCCAATAACCTAGTCCTTACCATTTCACTATTACGTGCCACATACCCAACACCACACCTAGCAATAGCTGCACACACCTCCTTAAATTCAGGAGTCCTCAATAAATTGAAAGTGAGATTATTGGCAACAACACACTTCATTATAGCTTTATCAGCCAATCACATATCCTCCCTCTTCATCAGATCATGCATCATTTGTTGCTTTTGGATATCACCATGTAATATATCCACATCAATCTAACTCGTATTGCTTTATGTGGCAAGACATGTGGTCGATGTGTTTGAGCTAGAAGAAGAGTCTGTTGTCCAAAACTGAGAGAGCTTTTACTTCTTGGACTTGTTTTGGATCTCATCAATAGATTTTAAATAAGAATCCCGCACATGGTCAGGAACTAAAGCACATGGATTGATATCTTTCCCAATTATTTTCCCAAGATGATATCTAATGTGTGTGATTATAACATGAAATTCTAATTGGCAGTATTTACATTTCACTTCAAACCCTACTTGTTCAGTATGCTCCCATAATGGATCCTTTCCACGCAACATTATTCAAGCTCAAATATCACAGTCCAACCTCACACTATTAAAATAGAATTAACAAAAGCAAGCCAAACAATTACATATTGATATTTTGTGAACAATACAACACATATATTTTGGGAGCAATACAACATGTATATATTTGTCCAATATTGCACGTTAGATTAGTGTTTTACATAGATTTGTGCTACAGACCACACACCCAAATCAATTTGACAAAAAAAATCACAGGGTTAAGATACTACATAAGACATTGACAGAAGCTCATAAATAAGCATTCAGCACAATAGTAAATGAATTTGATAGTAATAAAAAACAAATGAAGAAGAAGAAGATTAAATAGTAAACACAAGTTACACAACACTAATGTGATATTAATAAACAAATTTTATAGTAATTGACAACATGAAGAAGTCACAGACTAGATGTCTATGAGAGAAAGAAATTTAGTATGCTAATTTTCATATACATAATATAGTGTTATGGTCTAATCATTAGCATTAGAATCTTCCACTATAACCTAATACCTTCTTAAAAAGTCAAGTATGTAACATAATAGCACGCTGAAGTTGACCAGAAAAACTAGCAATATGGGGCATATCTATGTATACATACATGAGTAGCAGGCAGAATAAATATCCAATGTATAACCAATTGATATCAGGCAACGTCGTACTCTAAAATTTAAAACCAAACAAAACAATAATGATGGATAGGGGAGGGATTTATGGAGGCAAGGATCAGAAAAATGAAAATAGAACAAAAGAGACAAGAGAGGAGTACGAGGATGATGTTTTTGGTTTCCTAGTTGGCACTTGGTAGCTGCCTACTACACATTGTGAGTTGGTGACCGCCGATTGCAGAAGGATGACCGTCGCCTGCCACTTGCAGAAGGCTGACAGTTTGCCATTGCTTTCTCGTGTCTCTGTAGTGGATTGACCGCAGCTAGGGTCGTTTTTGTAGCCTGTAGGCAACAGGAGTAGCCGGGAAGGCATCGTATTTGTCGACTCGTCGACCGCAAGAGGCGTCGAGGTAGAACAAGTTTACGATTAGGGTGTCGGGTGTTTTGGAGAGTCGTGGAGGGTCCATGCGTGAAATGAAATGAAGCTTAAGTGGGCTGCCTCCATGGGGCCGAATGTTTTGAATTAAATCGGGAATTATACGCCAGAATTTGTTAGAAACATGAAATATACGCATATGACAAATAATACACATATTATTCATATTTTTTGGAAACAGTTTGGGATCCTTGCATAATTTGGATGTTACATATGTTTACTGAAAAATGTGTATGAAGGATGAGGAAGTGAAACAACATTCGAGGTGAAGTCAGAAAGGTTCACAAGAGTAGAAGTTTAGTAGTGGTGGTGCTAGAGGACATAGTCAGGCATTTTAGGAAGGATCTTATGGGCTAGTTGGCAGAGGACATGGACCACTACATGCAACGACTCAATTATACATGTCTGTCAGCCAGAGGGAGTTGTCAATCAACGGGTCATGATAGGTCATATGGAACTTTTTCATTCTGACTTATCTGCTTCTTCTTTCATTTCTATTTTGGTAGACCCAGGTGTGACACACTCTTTTATAACCAGAGAGGTGATAATTATTTGTAATATGCCTATTTGTAATAGATCTGATAGTCTTCTGCTAGAAACCCTTTTAGTTGGTTCCTCTGAGTTGTGGGAGGTGTGTCTATCGTGCGTTCTTTCTTTCTTGGGATCCAACATTCAAGTGGATGTTATGGCGCTTGACATGCATGAAATCTATGTGATCCTAGGAATGGATACCTTGGTGAAGTATAAGGTTGTTTTTGTTGGATAAATGGGCCCTAGAGGGTGTGAATAGAGCTAAAAACACTTGCACAAAATTCATTAGACCTTCAAGTTACTACAAGATATTGGATTTGTAGCTATTAAATTTGTATTGCTATTAAACATACATAGAAAGGATGAAAGAGATTGAACAAACACTCAAACAAGCTATGTAAAGTGGTTCCAATCTCAAAACTAGGTGAAAGTCATTCCACCACCTAGAGAGGTCAAGCTCTAGGATTTTGTAACCCATGTATACTTATATTCCATTATAACACATACAATATGAACTTCATTTTCCTAAGGCAAGCATACCCAATCTCCTCTTTAAGGACCAAATGGATCTAATAAACCAACCAAGGATTTACCTTTGCTTTGAGCTAGAGTCTTCTACATCTACAAGGTCTTACCCACTCTTGCAAGTAGTTGGACACCTTCTCCAAGGAGATCCCCTTCGTGCACCGAATCTTTTTCCTTGAAGGATTTACTCACTCTACTTTGGATCTTCAGACTTGACCTTCTCCTTCACCTTGGAGAATCTTTGCACCTTCTCCTTCACTTGGACAAGCTATCACCAACTTGATCTTGAAGAAAGGGGTTAGGGAAAGGAAATCTTTTAGAGCTTTACAAGTATACAATGAAGTATCTCTCTCACACATATCCTATCTCACTCATATGAAAGTTTTGATTTGCAAATAAGAGAGAGAAAGGGGCTCAAGTGGAATGGTTGCACTTAACTATAGCTAGGAGCTTGATTAACATGAAGGAGCAACCTTGGAATGAACTCGAAGAGGTCCTACTTATATTTGGAGGTGACCACTAGAGGCTAGGAGCATTAAGGAACATTTTCTAGATATTTGGGATGTTGCAAAAGGATATAATTTCGAGTCTTGAAACACTCCAACAGTTAGAATCCTTTTTATGCACTTTTCATATTCCACATTTGGTCAAGTTTTAATAAAGGTAACTCGACCGATTGTACTATATGACAAAGCAAATTTGAAGCATTGGTTGAGTTTATCCTGAATGAAACTTGGGTGATTGCTTAAATTTAGTTTTTCCAGTGTAGGGTATCAGTCGAGTTATGTGTATTGAAACTCAACCGAGCCTGGACATTCTCAAAATGCATCAAGGGTGTCGGCTGAGTTTGTCACATGGGAAACTCGACCTATAAAACACTCTGTGATGTATTATGGAAAAAATGTCATTAGAGAGATTAAAATTTCGAATTAAGAGCTCCTGATTTGTTCTCATATTAGTTGCATATCATAGCATCACTACAAATGATTACAAAAATCATCCCAAGGGTTTTAGGGTGTTTTCCACAAAAGTACATTTGCATTGCTTTTGACTTGAACTTGATCAAGCTAGGGCTTGATTGAATTGATCCTTTTCATGTAGCTAATACCTAAAATTAATCTCAAGTAGACATATTAGATACATATGAATGGAATGGTTAAGTCATTATCAAAATATGGACAATGTATAACTCTAAGGTCAATTCTCCCCCTTTTCGACAATGACAAACCACTCCTCAACATATTGAAAAAGGATATGAATAATACATGAATTATTGGATGATTCGCCGAATCATGTGACATTGGTCATGGTGAATGGACCCAAAACGGTCGTGCCACCTTGAACGACCATGTGAAATTCAGAGGAGAATGATCATTGAGCCAAGAGTAGGTAGAGTGATCCAAGCCACCCATGACCGTGCTACCCTAGCCCCACCACGGCCATGGTGACCACCACGATCGTGCTACTTCATGTACAAAAGTGACCAAGTTACTATGATTTTTCCCCATTTCTCAGTATGGTCATTCCACTCCACCACGACCGTTCTCATCCCTTCCCACCATGGTTGTGGTGACCACCACGGCCGTGCTACTCACAAAAACCTAGCTACTTTTACACTACATTTCCCACTTTACCCGTACTTGACCTATTATTTCCACCACACCTATATATACCTAGGTGGTGGCTGGGGTACAAGATTAGCCACTCTAGACAGCCCTATCTCTGACACTGACGATGCACTACATGCTCCTGCTGATAGAAAACTGTGACTTCTACCCTTACTTGAGGACCATTGTGATGACACTCCTGATCTTGGCTCAAAAAACCTAATATTTTTTGTGACTATGGCGACGAGAGCCTTGGCTTTTTGAAACCACCAGATGACTACCCTTAAAACTAAGTTGGCCTCTTCTTAGCGTCGGCTTCACTCTTCTCATTAGCAGATCTCTCAATCCTTCTTACAAACTACACAGTGGCAGAAAACCTCTCTTTGTTCTTCAAAGTAGTTGTTTTCATAGACAACTCAGAACGCAAACCCTTCTAGAACCTATAGAGCATCTCCTTCTCCATAGCCTCCATGTGAGGATAGAACTCAAAATCCTCATAAACTTCACCTTGTACTCATAGATGGACATCGAGCCTTAGCACAACATCTCAATTTGTGTTGTCTTCTCATCTAGGATGTCTTAGGGAAGTAACAGTTCATGAACTACTGCCGAAATGCTTCCCAACCTATCACAACTCCTAATCTCTTCTCCTCATATATGGCCCACCAATGGCCAACACCACCCTTCCATAAGTAAACAACATGCTTCACCTTATCCTCTTCTGAGCTGTTCAAGATCTTGAATGCCTTCTCAAGCTCAGTCAACCACATATCTACATCTGCTAGGTCTACCTTACTAGCGTATTCAATCGCTCCCACATGCCTCAAGCTCTCAAATGACTTTTCAGAACAATGAGATTCCGCATTAGGGATGGTCTCCCAAGGTTGAGGTATGGGCACCCTATCTTTTAAGTGCATAATTGTCTCCATGAGATATCCAAACATGGACTGGAAAGATGGATTTTCCATGGTTGTAGTGTTTAATTGAGGCACTAAAGGTTGTTCCGGCCCCATCATAGGCACTCATCCATCATGTGTCAACCTCCTACTGTCACCTCCTGGCACGAAGTAGCTACTCTTTGCATGCTCTTCATGGCCTCCAAACTTATCTACACAAGCACAAGCTATGATCAAATATGTTGGATTATGTAAGAACAAACACAAAACCTAAGTCATATGTCTCTGTAGACTCAAAAAACCTAAATCTCTGATACCCGCTTAACTATGACACACCATCACGCTAAATGACATTACTAAAAAAACACATGATCAACTTCTAATCAACAACACATCTAGAACAGAGGAATAATTAAAACTAAATATACATCACTAACGTAGTTGGAAACATTTACATACCAGTCCAACAATCTACATGAAAACACATAACATATTAGGAATTTACATGTATTTTCAGTGGTTGGGGCCACAACCTGTATACAAAAGATATTGTTCCACATACAGACATCGGCATACTGCCAAAAAATCGAGTCAATACATACATATTATCAAAAAAACATCCCCTGCCCAAACCTAAAAGTACAGGGATGATTCTAGGACACTACTAACTAAACTACTAGCCAACCTCCTGCTCCTACTACTCTTCAAGTTGATCTTCTGCACCTCCACAAATCTACCCATGTTGCTGATGAGTACCTAAAAAGATGTGGTGACCCACGAGGTGAGACCCATGTCCCAACGAGAGATATAACTCTCAACAATAATTATTGATTATAGTAGGTTATAGTATTAAGAAAATTAAGTAGGTATATTAGACTAAACAACTAAGACATGTTAAGTATGATTAGCACAATGTATAAATGAACATATAAATCTATCATCTTTTAATAGTTAATTTATCTTAGCACTTTATACATCAAATAAACATTATAAGGATAAATCTATCATATTTTGATAGTTAATTCCTCTTAGCACTTTATACATCTGCTAAACATTATAAGAAATCCGAAAAAGGCTATCAAACAATGTGAAGCACATTTAACCCTAACAGATATGCTACACTAATGGATTACTTTTTTTTATTAAGCCCTAGGAAGTTAGAGGTATGCCACTCAGACTCCAACTAACCACTGCTAAGTTGGAATTAGTCTTGTACAATATTTAGGAGAGTCAGAATCCTAAGATCTCATCTGCCCTTGGTCTGTACGAGTCTGCCGCATCGACATATATAGTCAAGTTGCAAAATAGCCTATTCTGCCCTTGATATATAGGTCATGTCTCTATCCTCCAAGGTACAACTATAGATGTACTCAAACACATGACATATAATGAATCATAATCATCTGAGATACACCCTTGATTGCTCTCATACTGAGGTATGACCGCAACCATCCTAAAAAACATGTATATACTCAACAATATATGACTCTGAGCTTCCATAAGAGGTATACTCTCTTTACCATCCAGCAAGTACTGACACTAAAAAGGATCTACAACATAGGACACTACATGATTAGGGTTGTCCTTGATTAGTTAATGTCAATTAGGTATCTTTTAACAACATCAATCAAGTTACATATAAACCCTAAAATATTACTACAAAAACATGGGTATATTGCAACTTCAGAAGATATAAAATGTATGAGACATATTCTTTATTAAAATATCACATGATACCAATCCTTGTCACATAGTAAAGAGGTTTAAACCTCCATTGGGGCTCAACCATGCCCAAAAGTCCTTAAGACTATTACATCAATCCCTGTAAGAAAAACATTATCTTTCCATGATTTGTCAAAGGCTCAATAGACCATCATCATATAATGTGATACACATGTTTAGCATAACATTGTACTAAAGAGCTATGGTGTTCACGTGGCAACATATTTGGGTTTTGACATCATGAAAAGAGTGTTCCTTCATCATACTAATCATACAAGGAAGCTACACTTGATTAACCACCAACATCTATTTGTATTAGGGTTTGGTTTAACAATATAGGTTGAATAGAAGCTACAAAGCAACACTTAAAAGTGAACCCTAGCATTTGGCATCTCCATCGAATCATGGATACATAGGTTCAAACATAACCATCGGATTAGGAGAATCAAACCCAACTATCAAATCATGAACTTCACCCAAGACCATGAGATGTTGGTTAAGTATAACCTTGAACCATTCATCTAGTAAAACCATTGAGTTAGGACTTAGAAGGATCTTCAAACATGACCTAGTTGGTAATCAATTCTAGACATGAGATCCACCATTGAATGTGACATCCAATGGAACCATTTGTTTTAGTCCATCGACCAAAGACCTAGATAAACCATCAACCTAAGAGTTAGAAAAGCCATCATGTTTGAAACTAGAAAAGCCATCAGTTGATGACCCAATGGGACCATCAAGTGTTGACTTAGTGGAACCATAGAGTGTGGTTAAAAAGTGGGAAAATAGATCCATAAACCAAGTAAAACCATAATTTGGTGGAAGGAGGAAAACCATCAAATGAAACCACTACATGTGAGTGTCAAAACCATCATTTGTGAAGAACCAAGCCATCAGTTGTGAATAAGAACATAATCATCGGTTGTGTGAACAAGGGAAAGTATAAAAGAGAAACTAAGTACTTCTCCATAGGTTGGCACCAAAGATAACCCATTGGATCATGAACAAGGTAGAAATAAGTCCAAAACACCAAGGGAAAATCATCTTTTTTCACCTCAAAGAAAACCCTAGGTTCGAAGAACAAAAATCATCGACTTCCACATGCAAGCAAGGTCTAGAGAATCTACATCCAAGGTAGAAGCGTGCACATAGATAAGGAGGGCATATCGAGAGATTATCTATCCAAGAACTACCATCTACTCACAAACCCTAGGCAAATATGTAACTTTTCTATTTAGAACTTCGTTTTAGAGCAAGATATATTACATGCAAGCTAAGAGTAAGCAATATACAAGGAGAAATTATTCCAAAAAAATATACATGGAGAAAGTTATATACATAGATTCTAGGATGAATATAAAGCTTTAAA
This sequence comes from Alisma plantago-aquatica, assembly GCA_963693085.1. NCBI lineage: Eukaryota > Viridiplantae > Streptophyta > Magnoliopsida > Alismatales > Alismataceae > Alisma > Alisma plantago-aquatica. Next base: position 617,647,866 of record OY856411.1, on the reverse strand, counting down.
TAGCAAAGTAGCTTGAGGAAGGAGAGAAGAAAACCCTAGCTTGATCACTCCACTCGGCCAAGCTATCTCCTTATCCAAGAATAAGCAAATCCAGGGTCAAGGAAGTAAGAAAGAGATGTTCTTTAAGCTCTAGAACAAGCTCCACCATAAGACACCACAGGTAAGACCAAGATAAAAAGAATAGAAGGTAGGATAGAAAGAAAAACAAAGGAAGGGAGGGATAGCTTACTTACTTATGTCAATAACAAGCTAAGGAAATTCCACTAGCTTAAAGAGAGGGTATATCCAAACCCTAGGTGTGCGTGAAAGCAAGATAAGCCAAAATCCTTCTACCTTGGATCCCTATTCACCACAAAGTAAGGGAGATGAGATCCAAGAAGAAAGGAAGAAGAGAGAGAGATAGGTCTTTAAAGAGCTCATTTTCATATAAGGAGGGAGGTATATAAAGCTATGGGTGAGAGAGAAGAAAAGGTAGAGGTGTCTAGCCATGTTTTCCATATGTCCATGGTCAAGAACATCACGTCCATGAAAACTAGAAGGTCCATAAATTCTCATAGTTAGGAGATCCATCGAGTGTTGACTCCCAGGGTAGCCATCAACCTCCCACAGAAGAATGACCATCATATCTTGACAAGGGTGAAAACCCTAGCATCACCCTCAATTCAAGACCCTACTTGGTGAACCATCGATCTAGGGAGCTCCAAGAGAGAAAACCATTGACCCTCACATCTTAAGTGTCCACCATCACATCCCAACTCACAAGGAAGGCCATTATATCCCATAAAACCAAGAGAACCATCGAGTTATATCACTCAAGCTAGCTCATCCATGAGAGGAAATCCTAATCTCAACCTTATGTAGATGTCACCACCAAACCAAGGTGTTACAAGGTGCCCCAAGGCAAAAATAACTCAAGAATGATGTGAAAACATGTGAGGAACAAAAAACATATGAAAAATTACCAGAAAAACCTTAGATGTGGGTGAATTGCATAAAAGCCCTTAAAAGCACAAAAATTGCAAAAATTGCTCAAACAGTGTCCAAACTGGACCAAACTTGAAACTTAAGCTTGTTATATGATATCAAAGCACATGTTAGAGTTTGATTAAGGTTTGAAGCATCCAATTAGGTTATTTAAACATGTTAAACCATAAAGCAAGGTTAGGGATCTTATAATGATATCCTTGAATACCATCATTATGGAGCCTTTGACCCTTTCATAGAACATGATCCTTGTTCACCATGCCCCTATACAGAACCACACCCCTATCAACCACAATATCCCCATTCAGGTGTTCCTCATGTTTTGTAATTTGTTCTTGTAACTTATTCTCACCCCATCACCAACCATTGACTCCATCTCATCCTATCATGGATCCTCCTATGGGACCACATCCTCGTCCCCCTGACCATAATGCTTTTCATGCCCCCAGCCAAAATGGTGACCCACAAGCACACTATGCACCACCAGCATATCCCTATCCATGTGTTCCCCATGCTTTGCAATTTATTCTTGTAACCCATTACTCACCCCATCACCAACCAATAGCTCCATCTCATCCTCCCATGGCCCCTCCTATGGGACCACATACTCGTCTCCCTTGCCAAAATGCTTTTCATTCCACCCCCTTATGGACCTATTTTCCCCACAATCTTTATGGTTTGTATCACCCAATACCTCATCTACCACCTCATGACAATATCACCCAACGAATTAAAATTAATGCCCCCACTTTTGATGCTAAACTTGATTTCAACTTTGATTGGTTGGATGTCTATGTTAGAAGACTATTTCGACTAGTACAACATGATAGACTCCCAACATATTAGGTTCGCTAAGTTGAAACTCAAAGAGCCTGCCAAGCGGTATTAGAAAGGGGTCCAATGTGACATGGAGTGTATTAGTCAACCACTCATTCTCTTTTGGGAAAAAATAAAGACTAATCTATGTGAGCATTGTGTACCCTCCCAATACCAAAAATGACTTCTTTCCCAAGGGTCATAATATGTTCAAGATTACATGGAATAGTTTGAGGAGGTTAAAGACCATTATCCTCACAATGATTCTGATTGGCTATTGGCAACTCATTTTGTGCACCTCTTGCACCCTAATATTACAATAGTTAAATCCTTAAACAACATGTTTCACTGTTCCCAAAAGGTAGAAAGTTACCTACAATCAGTTGCTTGCGGCCTTTCCTTTTGTCATTTTGGGAAATACAATTCCTCTATTATTAACCCCTCTACTATCTTGTCTTGTTCTGCCTATCCCTTACCTCAACCCCCCATCATAGTACCTCAACATCTTCCTCCAATAAGGGAAATGAAGTTTGACCACCTTTCCTACCCTCCTCTGTGACGTCATGAATGCTTACACTCCACTGCACAACTCACCTAGCTGCCCAATGCCCCTGTCATGCTCTATTCATCCTCCTATTATCCTAACACCACCTGTGAGGATACGATTTAGTATGAAGAATTTTTAACTACCTCAAAACCTTAGGATGATGACACTGACTACACTGATGATTATTATTTGCCATATCTTCATGTTATATTTGTTTTGGTTTCCCTTCAGGGGGATAAATGGAACTACATCTCTTCCTTCCAAATCTTCTTCAAGCATGCTGATAAAAGTTGGAAGCTACTCATTGATGGTGGAAATTCTCAAAATATCATCTCCCCCCATGGATTGAAGTGCATGAAATTATGCTCGGAGCCCCATCCTTAGCCACAAAAGGTCCATTTGGTGAACCAAATTAGCTTGTTGTCACCCAATGTTGCCTTGTGCCCTTCACTTTGAGTGCTTATTCAGATCATATTTGGTGTCATGTATTTCTTGTGGATGTTGGCCATCCTTTATCGTCCTTATATTTATGACTTGGATGTCCAAAATTAGGAACGTTCTAATTATACCTTCAAGCACAAAGTCAGACAGATACAACTTTCCCCTACTCATCTCATCTCTCCTATGAAAAAGAGCCCACCACTAGACCCCAAACCTTAAAATCCCATTTCTCTTCACACCTTGTGAAACACAAAGAGTATGACACCCCAATGCCCCACCAGTGAGATTACTCAAAACCAAACGCAGAATTGTAACTAAGAAAGTAGATTACCAGAAAACATAGAAATTAAAACCGATTTAGCAAAAGCACCATAAGCAAAAACTTATCACATATAAGTCCTCAAGCCTACCACTGCATTATGTATCATATAAAAAGGTGCTTACATCATCCTACACTATCATTCATGTGGTCCATCTGTTACATGTGGTACTTGTTCCACATATATATACATATACACATGCCATATCTTACATACATGGCTCACAAACCCAAAAATTTCATATCAATAATGTATCCACAAAACACATTGAGAACGACCCCAAAGACCTGAGTCTACAGGGATGACATCTAGAACTCTATCACCAAAAGACTAGAAACACATCCAACCTTATCAACTACTACTCTTACTGCTGCTCTTCCTCAGCTACACGATCTCTACCTCTTTCTACAAGACCACCTAAAAGATGTGGAAACCCATGGGGTGAGACTAGAAATTCTAGCGAGAGATATAACTCTCTGCCAATGTCTATTATAAGAACAAATAACTAAGTAGGTAGATAGCATACTTTAATAGGTTGAGCTGATTCAGATAAATGATATGTATCTAACAGATAAAGCAAATTAAGCAAAACTAGGGAGTTATCACTGAGTAGTAGAACAATTAATATTCTAAGAAGGAATACAAGGAACATGTATAACAATTGGTTTCTCTTACTGCCTTATAATTCTAGAAATTAATACAAAGATAAGGCAAAGGGATCATCCAATGTTATTCACATTTGACCCTAAGTAAACACACTACATAGTTGTGCTATTAATTCTATTAATATTGCTCTGACGATTTGAGTCATACTATCCAAATCCAACCAACCACTGCTAAGTCAGAATATATGCCATACAAGGTCAATGGAAGATCCAGAATCCATGACCTCCCAACACCTCTTGCTTAGTACAAGAGAAAACATCACAGAGGAATATCAGTCAACTGCAACAACGACATATAGTCAACCTAAAGGACTGGCTCACACATGGCCATTCATATATAATAAAACCTATCCCACCTTGGTATAGGTAACGATGCTAGAATAGGCTCACTCATGGCTATTCTAAAAAGAAGGATTGGATCACAAATGGCCATCCATATTACAAGGAGAGTAGCTCATGCATGGCCATCTCACACAACTTGTAATTGTGGATGCAAGGAGATACTCAACTTGCACCCCCACATATTTAAAATATGTGCTCCGATTTTCTCGTAGGAATCACTCGTTTCACCATCCAATAATAAAACTGACACTAGAATGGATCTATGGAACATGGCACCTACATGGTTAGGGTTTCACTTTATTATATATTCCAATTGAGTATCTTTTAGCATCAATCAAGTTATAACGTACAAATCCAAAACAAACTCTATAAAGATAAGGGAAAGGTGCAACTCTAAAAGATATAAAACATATAGGGATTGAACTAGTCACATCATCACCACATGATACTTGTAACACTATCGTTCACAAGGCCATAACCAATATCACATCATTATGGGATATAAATCCCTCAATCATATCACTAGAGGGTATCACCTCATAATAGGCATCAAGCCTTCACTGAGCCATAGGACCCATCACATCAAAATGATATCATCAAATCCCATCAAGGTTTATAGACATCACCCTGTATCGTATAATCATCACCATTGCATACACAAGCCATATCATTCATTTCACCTACAAGGTTAGGGGTTCATAAACAATAGAGAGAAAACATTATAATATGATAATCACTCCAAGTAAGATAAGAAACACATCACATGACCCAAACTAGGTTAGGGTTTCACACATATAACCAATTAGAGTTCCATTATATCATGTAATCACCAAACCTTAGATTCCTCACCTCCCACATAGTTGGAGTGCATTAGGGTTAAGAATTACCATTATAGTGATCAAATAGGCATGTCAACCTCATTAGATATCAACCATTAACTGCATGTTCACTGTAGCATATGTACTATGTCATATATATAAAAACCATGTGATTATGTATGAATCAACCCACCATAACATATGTGTCTCGACCACCCTTCAAGGCTGGTCAAGACTGATACACATCATCAAAGGAACATGTCTCAACCCAAATAGAAGCATGTCTCGACCACCTTTGAAGGTTGCATGGTCACAACTGGGACAAAAGCCAAGTGTCTCAACCACCATTCAACATGGCATATCGACTGTGACATGACATGTTGTCTCAAGCACCAACCAAAACAAGGGTGTCGATCAAAACAAACCCACCAAGGTAGTGACCACACACCCAAAATAGGTCTCACGACCAGCTAAACACAAGGGATAGATGTCATGACCAAAACAAAACCCATGTGTCTCGACCTAAACACAAAACTAAGGGTATCGACCAAAACAAAACAAGATGTCACAACCGCCAAGGCTAAGACACCTTAGCAAAAGTTAACCATCAAAAAAGTAGAAGTTAAACCTCATTCAAAATAGAAGATGTCCACCGGCCAAAAAAGAAGATCATCATCAAAGAAAACACCATCATCAAGGGGGAAACTTCACACAAAAATGGTCACCAAAAACCCTAAAACATGCACTATGGAAATCACCATGAAGAACCTTATGTAGGAGAGGTAAAATCACATTAAAAACATACAAAACACAACATAAAATCCATGTTACACTAAGGCACAAGAACCTTATGCATGTGGTCAAAATACAACACCAAATGATAAGAGAAAACCATCTTTATCATAAACATCTCCAAAACAGGTACCAAGAATTAGGTTTTCTGATTTAAAGCAAGCCATGCATGATAACATCCATCATTCGAGATCTAGACATTATATCATCAACTAGCATGTTAGGACAATGATTTAGGGAGAGAAACAACAACATGCATTTAAGGAAAGGTGCAATAACAAAGAAGTTAGAGTGTTATATAACCTTCCTTAAGAGAAGTAGCAAGCTCCAAGATCACGATCACCAAGGATGATGATGAAGCTCCACCAAAAGCTCAATTCTCGGCTGCAAGATCACCTAAAGAAGAAGAAGACACCAAGGTCAAAGTTAGATCAAGAAAAGAGGGCAAGAAACCCTAGGACGAACCAAGGGAAGAAGGGAGAAGGAGGAGAAAACATCCTCACACTTAGGTACCACCTTGTCAAAACATGGTCTATGACCCCTTTGTGATGAGGAGTTTTCTCTCAAGATGGCCACCATGGATAGTACATAGTATAAGTCTGATAAAGGAGAAGAAGATGAGGTATAAGACCAAAGGAAAATGCCACCAAAGAAAGGTATATACTTACCAAGGAAGAAGGTGATCCAAAAGTCACCACAAGAACCAACAAAATGTTGTTCGGCCACCCAAGCAACTAGATCAGCACACCTTAGCTCCATAAAGCTTCAAGGTCACCACAGGAGAGGAGGAAAGAAAGATGGCTGAAAAGAATGCATGTTTGAAGAGGAGAGGGGTTATATACATGAAGGAGGAGGGAAGTGGGGTGGAGATGAGGTGTCAACACCTAAAGGCTCCAAAGGGAAACATGTCCACAAAAGAAACCAACATGCAACCACTATATGCATGCATGCACATGATGGTGATACGAACAATGTTTGGTATAAACCTCTTAAGGTCACCAACACTTTGGTCTCCGTTGAGACACATCAAGAGGTTGAGACAACACCAAAGCAACTTGTCTAGATTGAGACAAACAGCTCACCAAGCATACAAGGTCAAGACACACAACAAAAGGACCACCATCTCGACCCTACCACTCGAAGATTATAATGGTCAAAACAAAACCAAGCCAAGGTAGGTTTATCAGTCAAGACACGTACAAGACGCCCATCAAGGCTGAGGCAGAGGTCTCTACACTCAACCAAGCTCACATGGTTGACACCAAACCAAACCCTAGAAACCCTAATCACCTCTAGAGATGTCACCACTCATCCAAGGCCCAACCGAGGCACCCTAAAACATCACATTCTCTCTCATGAAGACAAGGAAGGTAATTTACACTCTAGGTGTGGCAAATTGCAAGATAACCCTCACATTTAGGTAAATTGCAATTTGACCCAAAACAAGCACATAAAGCACAAACATCATCCAAACATGATCAAAATGGAAACTTAAGCTTTCTCAAGCTCTAAAAGCATCTCAAATGATTAGAGAAAGATTCTAAGCATCTAATAAATAAAAAATAGGGTTATCCCAAAGCACATGTTAGGGGTCTTACAAGCCATAAACCCCTAACAAGAGTTTCTCCCTTTATATCATGTACAAAAAGAGACAGGTACTTCCTATGCATCTCTTTCTCAATCTCCCATGTGGCTTCCTCAATGCCAAAGTGATGCCATAGAACTTTGACCAGCACTATGTCCTTCTTCTTCATCTTTTTCACTCTTCTATCAAGGATCAACACAAGGCCTTCCACATAGGATATGTCCTCATCAAGCTCAACCTCCATTGGCTACAAAACCAACTTGGTATTGGGGTGGAAATTCCTCTGCATAGACACATGGAACACTAGATGCAACCTATGCAACTCAGGTGGGAACTTCAAATTGTATGGCTCCTCCTCAACTCGTGTCACATAGGGTAAGGTCCCATAAACCTAGGAGCCAAATTACCCCTCTTTTCAAACCTCAAGATACCCTTCCAAGGTGAGACCTTGAGATACACCATGTCTCGCACATGGAACTCCAAGGGACTATGATGCTTATTAGTAGATGACTTCTGTCTATTCTAAGCTATTTTCAATCATTGTTGAATCACTTTGATCTCCTCTATCGTCTACTGCACAATCTTAGGACCAAGAAGCTGATATTCACATGTCTCGTACCAACACAATAAAGACCTTCAATGCCTCATACGGTGCAACACGGATGCTCCTCTGATAATTATTTTTATAAGAAAACTCTATCAAGATGAGGTGTACATCCCAACAGCCCAAAAATTGCATGACACAAGCTCTCAGAAAGTCCTCCAAAGTATGTATCACCTTCTCAGACTGACCATCTATCTGTGAGTGGAACACCGTGTTGAACCTCAATTGCGTACCCAAAGTTGTGTGCAAATGCTATCAAAAGCAACTCATAAACTAAGGACCTGAACCTCAATTGTGTACCCAAAGTTGTGTGTAGATGCTATCAAAAGCAACTCATAAACTAAGGACCTCTGTCTGACATGATAGTATCTAGGACTCCATGCAAACACACTATCTCTTCAACATATATACGCACAAGCTTCTCTATTGTATATGTTATCTTCACAGGGAGGAAATGCACAGAGTTGGTCAAATTATCAGATCACCCAAATGAAATTGTGACCTTTGGCTATCCTAGGGAGAGAAACTACAAAGTCTAACGTAACATGATCCCATTTCCACTGAGGTATAGGCAACAGTTCTAATGTCCCTTTAGGGTTTTGATGCTCTAGTTTAACTTGCTAAAACACTACACACTTGGCTACAAACTCAACCACATCAAGCTTCAACCCAGGCCACCAATATAAGTCCTTCAGATTGTAGTACATTTTGGTGCTACCTGGTGCATAGTGTACATTGAAGAGTAGCCTCTTCCAGAACCATCTTCCTCAGATTATCAACATCGGGAACCACAACTCTGCTATGGTAATACATTGTCCCATCCTCTACCTCATGAAAACCATCACGCTTCTTGCTGCCAAACTTTAATCATATTTGTTGTATCACAGTATCAACCTGTTGTGCCTCTCTAATCTGCTGCCTCAATGCAAGATACACCTACAACTGTACCAGCAACCTAGCTAACAAATAAACCTCCAGTTGTACATTTATCTGACATAAGGATACCAACATGTCTCATTTACAGCACACTAAGGAACACAATTGTGCCTTCTCTATAGATGATGATGATGAAGACTATCTGCTCAGTGCATTTTCCATGGAATTTTCCTTCCCTAGATGGTAATCAACAATACATTCATAATCATGGATGAGATCCATTTAGTGTTTTTTGTCTCATGTTCAAATCCTATTACGAAAAGATGTACTTCAAGTTCTTATGATCTATGAAGATCTGACACTTCTCACTATAAAGGTAGTGCCTCCAGATCTTCAAATCATGAACCACTACAACCATCTCCAAGTCATGGGTTGGGTAGTTCTCAACTATATTTCTTCAACTATCACAATGCAAAAGAGATCCCATTTTTATCCTGCATCATCACACAATCCAAACCATTCCTCAACGCATCACAGAAGAGTACATATCCTTTCCCTTGCTCAGGAAAAACTACCACCGGCGCACTTGTCAACTTCTCCTTCAATGACTAAAAGGCACTTTGACACTTGTCATCCCAGACAAATGACACATCTTTCCTCGTTAGCTTTATTAGGGGTAATGACACTGAGCTGAAGTTCTTGATGAACCTCTAGTAGTAGCCTACCAAACCAAAAACATTGCACACTTCCGTCATCATCTTCAGTTGTTTCCACTCCACCATGGACTCAACCCTCTTGGGGTTCACATGAACACCCTCAGCAGACACCACATGTCCTAGGAAGGACACCTCCTTCAGCCAAAACTCACACTTACTGAACTTGGCATGCAACTGATTCTATCTCAACACGGTCAACGCCTGACAAAGATATTGTTCATGTTGTTGACTGTCTCTAGAGGATATCAGGGTATCATATGTGAACACCACCATGAACTGATCAACAAATGGCCAAAACAACCAGTTCATCAAGTCCACGAACAATGTTAGTGCATTGGTTAGCAAAAGGAATAACCACAAACTCATAATGGTCATACCAAGTCTTAAAAGCTGACTTAGGTATGTCATCCGCCTTGATCCACAGCTGGTGATACCCTGATCTCAGGTCTATCTTGGAAAACACTATAGCATCTGGTTAAACAGATCATTAATTTGCACAAAGGATACTTGTTCTTTATCATCACCTTGTTCAACTATCTATAATCTATACACAATCTCATGGATCCATCTTTGTTCTTTACAAAAAAAATTGGGGGCACCCCATGGAGATGTTCTCAGTCTGATGAAGCCTTTCTTAAGCAACTCTTGCGACTATTTCATTAACTCTACAATCTTAGTTGGATCCATTATGTACAGTGTCTAAGCTATTGGTTACGTACCCAGGACTAGATTGATCTCAAAGTCAATCTCTTGGGGTGGGGGAACACTGAGGAACTCATCGAGTAAAATGTCCTCAAACTCAACAACTAGCACCTCCTGGATACTTGGACTCCTCATCTTGATATCCACCACATGTGCAAAGAACATGTTACAACCCTATCTCATCATCTTCTCAACCACCATTGTAGACACCAAACACAACAGAAGAATCTTACTATCTCCTTGGAAGATCCACATCACATCACCATCTACAAACGATGTGACCTTGTAACTAGATTCCAAAATTACTTGATACTTCTCCAAGGTGTCCATTCCAAGGATTGAATCCATGCATGTCAAGTGGTATAAGATTCACTTGAATGTTGTGTCCTAAAAAAGAAAGGACACGGGAAGGACACATCTCCCACAACTCGATGGAACCAACCAACGTGGTTTCTAAATGAAGACTATCATATCTATGACTAACAATCAAAGAACAACTATGAATCGCTTATCGAGTGACAAAAGAGTGTGTTAAACCTGGGTCAACCAAAACAGATATAATGCAAGAAGAAGAAAAATCAAAATGAAATAACTCTATCTAACTTGTCACTACTCGTGGGTTGACCACTCCTTCTAGCTGACTCATGACGTAGAATCTATTTGTTTACTATTGTGGTGTCTGTCCTCTATTGGCCTATCCAAAAGAACCAGCTTGTGGCACTTGTCCAAGTCCTCAGCCTCCACTAGTGGTAAACTTCTATCTCTGCCAGCCCTACTGACTCTGCCTTGGTTGTTGGGTCACCTCATCATCCTGCACATGGAAATACAGTCTTGTATGCCCAGTCTATCCACACTTTTAGCAAGTCTTTCTTATACAATGGCCTAGATGACCCTGTCACCAATACTAACATTGTATTGTGCACTCCTATTAGTGAAAAACTATGACCTCTGCCTCTACTTGGTGACCATTGTGTTTGTGAACATGACCTCTATGGTGCTAACAGCGTCGAGAACCTAGGCTTCTTGAAGCCTCCAGAAGATTGTCCATGATACTATGTCGATCTCTTCTTGGCACTCTTCTCACATTTCTCAACAACAGACATCTTTATCCTTCTAACTTACTCCATAAATGTGGCAAACTTCTCTCTTTTCTCTAGGGATGAAACTAACATTGTCATCTCCATACTCAGACAAAAAAAAAATACTCAGACTCTTCTCAAAATGTCTAATCCTTTCCTGAACTTTAGCAGCCATGTGAGGACAGAACCTCAACAATTCCATAAACTTCACTTCATACTTGTTAACCAACATGGATTCCTACAGAATCCTCTTAAACTGGGATATCTTCTCATATAGATAGGTATGAGCAAAGAACTGATTGACAAACTTACATCATAACTCCTCCTAACTGATAGAAGCACCAGGCCTCTTCTCCTCCTCAATGGCCCACCAATGGCCAACACTCACCTTCAAAAGATATACATCATGCTTCACTTTATTAGCCTCTAGGATGTTGATGATCTTGAAGGCCTTCTCCAGCTCTGTCAACTAGAGATCAGCATCTGATGGATCTTCCATACCAATATACTCCCCAACCCCAACACATCTCATCATCTCAAAGGAATTCCCAGAGCTTGGAGATTCAGCATTTGGAGCAACTGCCCTTGGTTGTGGTGTAGGCATTCTGTTTGCCATGTGCGTCATCATCACCATGAACTACCCAAACAAAGACTAAAAGGCAAGGTTTTCCACTATGGTCTGGTCAAGTGGGGGCACCGCAGGCACCCGATTTTCTATTGCTTGTTCCCAAGAACCACCTCTAGGTACAACAACACTGCTCTCTGCAACATGTTCTTCATGTTCTCCAGACATGTTTTCTATTCTTCTTCTTCTTCTACATAAGCAGAAGTCACTATAAGACATACTGGAGGATACTAGAACAAACACAAACCCTAGTCCTAGGTTCATGTAGACTCGACGAAACATAAGCTTTGAAACCAACCAAATTGTGATGCCTGATGCACTGTATATTTGTCATTTTCACATGCCATTTCTTATTTCTTTTTGTGCACTTACTATTCATTTTCCTATTAATTTGTGCATGATTTATTAATATTAGCATGTGTTACTCAATTGCATTAAATAAGCATAATTTTTATGGTTTTGAATGATTTATTATATTTCAAGTACTTATGTACATTTTTGTGCGATTTTAGGACCACAAGAGTCTCATAGACTTGGTACTATCAACTTCAAAAGTTGGTACTACTGACTTTACATCAGACATATAGCAGATTTGACTTCCAGACTTGGTACTACCAAGTTCAAAAGTCGGTACTATCGAATCTGCCCGATCAGGCATTCTGGAAAATCAAGTTTAATCCAATAGTTTAGGATTTATTTTGCCCTAAGTCACTTCTATGACTTAAGGGGAGTTCGGCCAGACCTAAGAAATCATTCTATTCCATTGCAAGATGGCTACGAAATGGGAGAGGAGAATGAGAAGGATAACTGCACATTGGGGAGGTTCTGGGCACGTTTAGCGGGCAGAATTTGCATATTGTGGATCAGTTCATTGGTGTGGAGCGTCCTAATCACATTTCTTCAGGGGGTTCATCGGTTTTTTATGTTCTCCACATTTTTCCTTCTTCCTAGCATGTTTTTGTCTATGGAAACCATGAGGGGCTAATCCCCATGTTCTTTAGGACCCAAGAGTAGCCCGGTTGTACACTGTATATGGATCTTTTGCATTAGTATATTGTTTTCTTCTTATTCTTTGGCATGTTGCTATGAAATCATATTGAATTGTCTATTTTTTGCACCATAGGTGATTAATTAGATCCTTAATAACTTTGAGAGGAGGATTAAGGATTGGAACTCCATAGTAACACACATTTTATATCTCCTTTTGGGAAAGGTGTCTTACAAATGTGATGAGATTACCCAAAGATTATTCGTAAAGCACCTAACTAATCAACCAATTACTATGGAAATAGTGTTGACATTAGAATAGGTAGTGAACTACAATGTGGGAGTGGGTAGTTCTTACTACAGACTCTTTGTCCAGGAATGGGAGGAATATATACTAATCTTAGGTAAATCTCCAATGTCAATCATGGTGAAACTACAGTCTAAAGAATTTCTTCTCATTATGATCACAAGCCATTAAATTAGTTTTCTTCTTACAATCAGTTAAATAACTCTCAAATTGAAGTTTTCTTTGGCTTAGCTGATCGAAAGTAGTTAGTAGTATTTTCTTGAATTATGTTTCCCTGTGTTCGATATTCGGGCCTGTTTGGCCAGTATTACTTAGACGTGTACGCTTGCGTTTTACACATACACTTTAGTCGTGTCACATTTTTGGCATCATTGTTGGGGAAATGCCATATTCAAGCACTATGAGTGTTGTAATCGGCCACTCTAGGCCACCTGCTTTATTTTTTTTTAATTCTTTCCAAAATTGAATAGCAAATATTTTCTTAATTCAATCACTAGTATCTCATTCTCACATTGAATTTACAAATTTTAGGCACTAATGCATGGTTCAAAAATGAACCATTGATTATACTCCCACAAAAAATCCACGACTAGACGGTATGTGTGAAGCAGAAGAAGAACAACCCATCTGGGAGAAGATCAAGGTGTCATCCTCAATAGCTCAGCTCAGGCCAATCAAGTGATAAGCTATAAATGTAGGAAGCTATAAGATTGATATTGGGTTGGTGGCGTTAGTCAAACAACAGGCTTTCCATGACACGGTATTGAAGAGCCAATGACTTACATCAACAATCTCGTTGAAATCTACGAAATGATGAAGATAGACAAGGTTCCCGCCACCATGATATACATGAAGTTGTTTCCATCATCATTGGCAGACCATGCTAAGTCTTGGTTTTATAACCTCAAGCCTGAATCCATAGAGACATGGGAGCATATGATAGAAGCTTTCTTTGAGCATTATTTCCCTCCACATAAGATGAATGAATTGACACAAAAGATTTACAACTTCAAGCAACAAGCTAAAGATTCATACTCAGAGGCTTGGGAGTGATTTCTGAATATACTGCGGAAGGTGCCTCACCATTCTATAGATTTATATGGTCAAGTAAAGACCTTCTATTATGGCCTACATCTAGGTGAGAGGACCACCCTGGACAGTGCAGGAGCTGGATTTTTCTTGAACAACATGCCTTCTAGATGCCATGAGATCCTAAAGAACATGACTAAGGACCAGTCATGGGATGAAGAAAGAGAATGCTCGACAACCATTAAAAGTGATGAAGAATCTAAAGTCATCTTTGTATTGAATGAGAAGCTTGACCTCATCTCCATGAAGTTGTGTCAGAAGAATGTAACATCATATGGGGGTGAAGAAGAGAATTGTATGTATATGGACCAGTAGGAAAGGGGCCCTAGCAAAGATTGACAAAATTTAGAACATGTTAGGAAAGATGGTGAGCCAAAATGAAGCACTTATGGGTCAGACATAGAGGGAGCTGCAAAACCAAGGTGCCCAGATCCACAACATTGAATATCAAATTTCTCAGTTGGTAGCACAAGTAGCTTCCTTAAAGGAGTACATTCAGCAAGGAGCACCTGGGAATGTAGTTGTAATCCATCAACATCACTAAGAAAAATTCATCTCTGTTGTCGAAGAGTGAGAACATCATACTAAGGAGGCACCCAAGCAACACACTCAGGAGTCGGATTGGGTATATGTGCCTAAAGTCCCATTTCCTCACATTCTATTTGGATTACCAGGAGGATGTAGAATTCTAGTGGACAGTGCACTTCAAGGTCCCATTCCTGTTAAATCACCGACTACATTCCTGAGAGGGTACCTATTCAACAAGAGAAGGTGAAGGTTTTACTATGCAATGGAATAGTCACAGTCAATAAAGGAGCACCCACAATTCATAATGAACATCCACTGATAACACCACCCATAGAGGATATGCTTATTTCTACTCCAGGCAGTGGTGTTGAAGCAAGCTTAGGGGAGGAAGTTCATAAAGGGTCGTATATTCCCCAACAAAAGTGAGCAGAAAAGTCAGATGTGCCATACCTGAATAGTTCAAAGCTGAGGAAAAAGGAAGCATAGTTCAAAAATTTCTTGGTCATCTTCTGAAAGATCCACATCAATTTGCTATTGGTGAAGGCGATAGAGAAAATTCCTACTTATGAGAGATTTTTGAAAGATATCATCAACAAGAAGTTGAGGATTAAAGACATAGATATTGTACAGGTTGATGAGGTGATGAGTGCACTAATCAAGGGGCAGCTGCCAAGGAAGAGGAAGGATCCAGGATGTTTCTACATCCCATGTACTATAAGTGGTAAACACTTCAAGCAGGCACTATGTGATTCGGGAGCGAGTATTAATCTCATGCCTATTACCACCATTCAAAGGTTAGGATTGAAGGAACAAACAAGAACATCCATGGCAATCGATTTGGCAGATGAATCTATTGCGAGGCCATCTAGGATATGTGAGGATGTGTTGGTTAAAGTTGACAAGTTCATCTATCTATTTGACTTTGTGGTGATGGATATGAAGGAAATGAAAGGGACTGATATGTTTCTAGGGAGTCCATTCCAAGCTACGGCAGATGTGATCACTGCCACTGGTGGAGGATATTTGACACTCGGGATAGATGATGATATTGGAGTTCAGACCTTTGGATGAATCTTCACCACCATCTCAAGACAACCCGGGCTGAGGAGGATCATTCATGTCGAGCCTAGGACATTAAATAAGGGTGCTTATGGGAGGCAACCCAATTTTATTTTTTTCATTTACTATTTGTTTAGGTGTTGATCTTAGTTACATTTCATCTTATTTTGTTAGATTTTTATTTGATGTAAAGAAGGTACCTTGATGCTTTTGTTTGGTGTGGAGATAGGGCCAAAGTCGGTACTACTGAGTCCATACTTGGTACTATTGACTCCTTATTAGTTAAAATTCTACACTCTCTATAGAAAGTTTGTACTATCAACTTTCAAAATTGATACTACCAAAATTTTTCTCAAAAAATCACCTGAAGCCTGAACCAAAGTTGATACTACCGAATCCAAACTTGGTACTACTGAAAGTTTTCAGAAAAAAGGTGAAAAAAGCTACCAGAAGAATCTGTCGGCACCATCGATACACATGTCGGTGGGCACCGATTTTCAAAGCTCAAAAAGGAGAGAGAGAGTGCCATATCTTGATGCCAAAAAGACACAAATTATTGGCACCAATAAGAGGGATATATGCTTGCACAACTTGATCCAAAGAGACACCAATCATCTACCACTACCACCCTTCA
Organism: Alisma plantago-aquatica; assembly: GCA_963693085.1. Lineage (NCBI taxonomy): Eukaryota > Viridiplantae > Streptophyta > Magnoliopsida > Alismatales > Alismataceae > Alisma > Alisma plantago-aquatica. Next base: position 617,631,350 of record OY856411.1, on the reverse strand, counting down.
GAGCATCTGGTATACCCGTTCCACAACTAGGTTTGGATTTTTGACTATGAGGACATGGTCAAATCAAGTTTAGGGGAGGTAGGTGTTGGAACGACTTTATCTTTCCTTTTTTACTTGCTTTTAGTTTTTATTTTTGAAATTTGTAGGATCCACAAATTATCTAGTGTAAAGTGGAGCTTAAATTTTGTTTGTTCCTCACAATTATTATGCATGCTTTCAAGTTTGCAATGGAAATTGAAAATCTTTTTGTGGGCGTAGTTGTGAGTACTTGAGTAATCTCACTTAGAGGAAGTGTATGTGTTAGTCAGCTTAAGGACATTTGATATGAATGGACATATTAATTATTCACAAAATGTGGATGAAGATGGGGTTTGAGCTTGAATTGATCAAACAGTTAATGGGACCTTAAATTGAAGTTTAAGAAAGAAACCCTAAGGTTACCTTGTACACATTTCATTATAGAGGGACATATCATAAGTTCATGAAATGCTTTGTCTCTTAGTTATGTGATTCCACCCATCCTCCACTCATTATTGACTCATTACCTTAAGATGAACAAGTAATCCAAATTATTTCTTCTTGTTGCATTGCATGGCATGGGTGGCATGATAAGTTAGTTTGCTTTTATTGCATTAATTACAAAAAATGTATATACCAAGTTGTGTACTCAACAATTTACTACACATCATTCTAGTTGCATAAACAACTACATGTAGATTGCATGCATTTTTCATCATTCATTGATGTATCATGTTGGTATCTTTTTCCTTCAAAATTTTAGTGTGGGGATACACATCTATACCTTCGAAAAAAAAATCAATGACATGTAGTAAATCCCAAGCATAGTGTTCCATCATGCTAAAATAATGGGCCAAAAAAATAAAAAAGAAAAAAGAAAAAAATAGTTTGTTTATGTTTTAAAGTTAAGAGGGAGAAAGGATGCCCTCAACTCTTCACAAAAATGAGGGAAACATACACATGATGCATTCTTTTCTTTGAATTTTTGTTCATTAAATTGACAACATCTTTTGACTCATGCATCATTTAATCAAGAAAGTAGGCATTAGAACTCATGCATTTCTCATTCTTTTCACCATATAGGTTCATCGTGCTTTATTTTGCATAAATGATTTGGATGTACTTGTGATTCTTCAATTGACCACCCATTTTATACCGTTCATTGCTCTTATTGGTAGGCCACCCAAATGATTAATTCTCCTCATTGATTTTTATATGGAGAACTGCTTCCAAGTAGATTGGTAGTTAGGAAAGAGCAATGTAGAATAGGGAATCGCATATTGCACCAAGTGAATGCCTAATTGAATATGATGTTAATTACTCTCTTGATAGTATTCATTGATCTAAGGGTGGACAACTTTTATGGAAATTTTTGGTCTCTACAGAGTAGTTGATTGGTCAGTGATCAGAGAAGGTCAATTTCAGGCCTCCAAGTGGGAGTAGTTGAGAAATGAAGTTCATATTCCTTTTCCTTTTGTTGACTTGTCTCAAACAGATCTGAGAGTGTGTTGCTTGAGGGCAAGAAACATTTAATCTTAGGGGATTTTGATGCATTGTATATTCGTCATTTTCACATGCTATTTTTATATTGCTTTTTTTGCACTTACTATTCATTTTCATATTTATTTGTGCATGATTTATTAATATTGGCATGTGTTACTCAATTGCATCAAATAGGCATATATTTTATGTTTTTGAATGATTTATTATATTTCAAGTACTTATGTACATTTTTGTGCAATTTCAGGACCACAAGAGTCTCACAGACTCGGTACTATCGACACCAAAAGTCAGTACTACTGAATTTGCAATAGAGAAGAGTAGATTCGACTTTCAGACTCAATACTACCGAGTTTAAAAGTTGGTACTACCGAGTCTACCTGATCAAGAAGTCTGGAAAATCAAGTTTAATCCAACAGTTGAGGATTTATTTCGCCCTAAGTCACTTCTATGACTTAAGGGGAGTTCAACCAGACCTAAGCAATCATTCTATTCCATTACAACATGGCTATGGCACGAGAGAGAGAATGCGAAGGAGAGCTGCATGTTCAGGATGTTCGGGGCATGTTCAGTGGGTGAAGTTTACAGATTATGGATTCGTTCATTGGCGTGGACCATCTTAAGCACATTTCTCCAGGGGGTTCATTACTTTTCTATGTTCTCCACATTTTTCCTTCTTCCTAGCATGTTTTTGTCCATGGAATAATGAGGGGCTAATCCCCATGTTCTTTAGGACCCGGGAGTAGCCCGGTTGTACATTGTATATGGATCTTTTGCATTAGTATATTGTTCTCTCCTTATTCATGGGCATGTTGCTATGAAATCATATCAAATTTTCTATGTTGCAAACCATAGGATCCTTAATAACTTTGGGAGGAGGATTAAGGATTGGAAATCCATAGTAACACATTTTATATCGCCCTTTGGGAAAGGTGGCTTACGAACATGAAGAGATTACCCAGAGATTATACATAAAGCACCTAACTAATCAACCAATTACTATGAAAATAGGATTGACATTAGAATAGGTAGTGAACAACACTATGGGAGTGGCTAGTTCTTGCTACAGGCTCTTTGTCCAGGAGTGGAAGGAATATATACTAATCTTAGGTAAAATTCAAGTGTCAATCGTGGTGAAACCATAGTCCTAAAGAATTTCTTCTCATTGTGATCACAAACCATCAAATTAGTTTTCTTCTTACAATTAGTTAAATAGCTCTCAAATCAAAGTTTTCTTCGGCTTAACTGATCTAAAGTGGTTAGTAGTAGTTTCTTGAGTTATATTTCCCCGTGTTTGATATCTGAGCCTCTTTTGCCTGTATTACTTCAATGCGTACACTTGCATTTTACACATACAGTTTAGTCGTATTAATGCCCTAACACACCACAAGCAAGATTACTCAAAACCAAATGCAGAATTAAAACTAAGCAAGTAGATTACTAGAAAACAAAGTAAATTAAAAATGATTTAGAAAAATCACCATATGCAAAAACTTATCACATATAAGTCCACAAGCCTGCTACATTCATTATACATTATTTCACAAGGTTCTTACAACATCGTACACTGTCATTCTTGCGGTCCATCTTTTACATGAGGTACTTGTTCCACACACACACACACACAGATATATATATATATATATATATATATATATATATATATATATATATATATATATATATACATGCCATATCTTACATATATGGCTCACAAGACCAAAACATGATATCGATAACATATACACAAAACACATCGAGAACAACCCCAAAGACCTGAGTGTACAGGAATGACATCTAGGACTCTATAACCAAAAGACTAGCGGCAAACGGAACCTTATTAGCTACTACTCTTGTTGTTGCTCTGCCTCAGCTGCACAATCTCTACCTCTTTGTGCATGACCACCTCAAAAGATGTGGAAACCTATAGGGTGAAACCAAACATCCCAGCGAGAGATATAACTCTCCACCAACAGCTATTATAAGCACAGATAACTAGGTAGGTAGATAACATACTTTAATAGGTTGATTAGATTTAGCTAAATGATATGCATCTAACGAATAAAGAAAATTAAGAAAAGCTAGACAATTATCACTAAGTTGTGGAACAATTAATATTCTAAGAGGGAATATGAAGAACATATATAATAGTTGATTTATTTTACCACCTTATAATTCAAGAAATCAATACAAAGATAAGACAAAGGGATCATCCAATGTTATTTGCTTGTGACCCTAAGTAAGCACACTACACGGCTGTGTTACATCTTTTATTATTATTTCCTTGAGGATTTGAGTCGTACCACCCAAATCCAACCGACCACTGCTAAGCCAGAATCGATGCCATACAAGTTCAATGGAAGATCCAGAATCCATGACCTCCCCAACACCTCTTTGTCAGTATAAGAGAAAACGTCGTAGAGACATATCAATAAACTACAACAATGACATATGGTTGAGCTGAAGGATTGGATCATGCATGGCTATCCATATATAATAACACCTAGCCTACCTTGGTACAGGTTCACTTGAAGAACAAGCTCATGCATGGCCATTCTAAAAAAAATATTGGCTCACACATGGCCATCCATATCACATGGAGAGAAGCTCATGCATGGCCATCTCACACAACATGCAATTGTTTATGCAAGGAGAACTCAACTTGTAGCCCCACATATTCAAAAATATGTGCTTTGCGTTTCCCATAGGAATAACTCATTTCACCATCCAGCAATAAAACTGACACAGAAATGGATCTATTGCATAGGGCACCTACATGATTAGGGTTTCTCTTTATTAGATATGCCAATTCTATATCTTTTAGCATCAGTCAGGTTACAACATACAAATCCAAAACATACTCTACAAAGATAAGGGAAAGGTGCAACTCCAGAAGATATAAAATATATACGGTGTGAACTAGTCACATCATCACCACATGATACTTGTAACACTACCATTCACAAGGCCATCACTAATATCACATCACTATGGGATATCAATTCCGTAATCATATCACTATAGGGTATCACCTCACAGTAGGCATCAAGCCTTCACTGGGTCATATGACACATCACATCTAAATGATCACATCATATCCCATCAAGGCTTATAGCCATCACCCTATATCATATAATCATCACCATAGCATACACAAGCCATGGCATTATTGTTAGGGGTTCCTAAATAAGAGAGAGAAGACATTATAATATGATAATCACTCCAAGTAATATAAGCAACACATCACATGACCCAAACTAGGATTAGGGTCTCACACATATAACCAATTAGGGTTCTATTACATCATGCAATCACCAAACCTTAGATTTCTCACCTCTCACATAGTTGGATTGCATTAGGGTTAAGCATTACCATTACTGTGATCAATTAAGCATGTAAACATCATTAGGTATCAACCATCAACTGCCTTTACATGTGTAGCATCCCTACTATGTCATATGTATATATATAACAACCATGTGATCATGTATGAATCAACCCACCATATGGCTCGACCACCCTTCAAGGCTGGTCACGACCGAGACACATCATCAAAGACACATGTCTGTAGGGAAATATGACATCAAGTAGGTAGCGGAAACAAAAATTTTACTGACATATTTCCTATTAACCAATAGATTGCGTCAATAACTATGCAATGGGAATGATGGATTCACGAAGATATACCTGGTCCTGGAGCATGTCCAGTGACAATCCTCATCGATGTAGATGCACACTCTATCCTGGACGGTGGTTGTGCAACTCCTAGTCGCATTTGGACTCATCTGACTACTTCTTCATGGATAGTGGACTTAGGCAACTGATATAGTGTCTCCGCAGATCTCGCCACGGACTGCGAGTTAACATTACCTTCCTAGTAGAAGCCAACAGACTCCTACCTCTAGAGGAGTTCACACAGACTAACTAGAACTCTTATCATCATGTAGGAATGGATAGGAAGGAATTGTCCCTCTCGTTGGTGTACTAGTCACCAACATACTCTCCTACAACAACGATCCTCAGTTTTTTCTCTCCTGTGTCTATTCCTCCCTAGTCATGTAGGACTTGCTTGGGCTCTCATGGTTACCACAACCAGAGTGGACAACACTTGTCAGAGCAACTAATTCTCAATTGTCTATGTAGTAATTGTCTTCTGGGAAGCCCCCAGTACCCCTCTATATATAGGAGGGGTTAGGGTCAGGGTTCCCAGTCCCCAACCAATGTGGGACAAAAGCGGGAGTGGAAAGGACAAGTAGATCTTGAATTTTCACAACTTTTCTAGAAGTTTCACAACTTGTGTGCGATGAAACGGTCATCTCACCAAGTGAGACGGTCATCTCGTAGGTGAGACGGTTTTTTCACTAAGCAAAATAGTCGTCTAGTACATGAGACAGTCGTCTCTCTAAGTGAAACGGTCGTTTCATGCTTTCCCAGTCAGATATGAATTGGCAAAACATTTCCTAATTAATGTCATACATTAATTTACTTTCACCCCAAGTATGTGCACTTGAAATGAGTTTGGGAAAACTCTAGAACTTTTGTTCGTCCCAATAGGGTCGTCTCACGCAAGCAAGACGTCCGTCTCACTCACTCAGATGATCGTCTGGTGAGTTCGAGTCGAGTCGATTGGTTCAACAGCTTGAACCAATCGATTTATAGGGCAGAACTAAGCCAATTCATTTTTGATCTTCCTGACAATCCAAACGGTTGTTTGAACACTTGTGATGCCTGTTTGGCTTCCCAAACAGCCGTTTCACCCAGTGAGATGGTTGTTTGGCAGTTTAGTCAAAAAATATGTCAATTTGTTGTGTGAATTGAGTACCTAAACACTTTAGTACTTAATTCAATCATCATTCAAGATCAAAGTCCTCTTCTAGATGAGTTCCTATGTCTGTGACCTTATAGGTCCCATATCACATTGGTAGTGAATGTCCATAACTAGCTTATGACATCACAAGCAAAGAATGGTGCCTAATCACACATCATTTCTACCCAAGTGAATGGAAAGTTGGGGAGTAACTTCAACCTACAATTTGTGTATGGTGTTACAATGTTTGTATAGTTCATTTGTCACTGATATCCATATTGAACTAGAGGCATGGAGTAGTCATCCTCATTATTATTCAATCTTATTCCTTGAACCAAAGTAGACTACATGAGATATATGTAAGCTCAATATCACATATTGACTCACATGTGTATGGCCATACTTTTCTCAGTCTCTCTAATCAAGAGGCATTGGATGTCATACTCCTAGCAGAGGGACAAATTCCATATCTATCACTTACAGTCAATCCCCATGTGTAAAATTCCCCCAAACATCACCGTTATAACAACTCATGTTTCAGGACAACATTTGATGATGTCAAAGTGTACCCAAAGACATGTGATGAGTGCTGTGATTTTAGGCCTATGAACCATAACTACAACCATCATTGTGCGAGCTGACTATGACTTCCAACATGATGGCTTCCATGTGTCAGTCTCACGGTGGGTCTATTTGATACATTGTTCTCTAACATGTATATGTGTGCTTGGTTTGATATTGCCATATCATGACCAATGAGATTCAGCCATCAACCAACTCACACTTTCATCTTATGTGTCATTGTTGTATATCAACCTTCCATAATCACAACTGATCAGGGACATAATCAGAATATGTATATGTACTCTTAACATCTGTATGATCTCATTTGTTCCAAGGCTAATACTTGAAGACATGCATCATCGAGTAATAATATTCTCTAGACATTTATTATGTTATTCATTATCTCATAAATGAATATACAAAATAAATTGGAATCCTACCTTTGTTATTAATCAAATCATTTATATGTTATGCCATTGTAATCATCATATGATTGGCTCTATGGGCATACATACCAACAATGTCTCAACCCAAATAGAAGCATGTTTCGACCACCTTCTAAGGTTGGTCACGACCAGGACAAAACCAAGTGTCTCGACCACCATTCAACATGGTGTCTCGACCGCGACATGACATGGTATCTTAACCATAAAACCAAAACAAGGGTGTAGACCGAAACAAACCCATCAAGTTAGAGACCACACATCCAAAATAGGCCTCACTACCAGCAAAACACAAAGGACAAAAGTCTCAACCGAAACAAATCTCATGTGTCTTGACCTAAACACAAAACTAATGGTAGTGACCAAAACTAAAGAAGATGTCGTGGCCACCAAGGCTAAGCCAACTTACCAACACTTAACCATCAACAAAACAGAAGTTAAACCTCTATCAATATGGAAGATACCACAGCCAAAATAAAATATGATCATCAAAGAAACCACCATCATCAAGGGGGAAACTTCACATAAAAATGGTCACCAAAAACCCTAAAACATGCATTATGGAAATCACCATAAAGAACCTTATGTAGGGGAGGTAAACTCATGTTCAAAAAATCCAAAACACAAAATAAACTCCATGTTACACTAAGGCACAAGAACCTAATGTATGTGGTCAAAATCCAAGACCAAACGATAAGAGAAAACCATCTATCTTGTCAACATCTTCAAAATGGGTACCAAGAATTAGGGTTTTTGATTTAAAGCAGACCATGCATGATAACCTCCATCATTCAAGCTATAGACATTATATCATCAACTATAATGTTAGGAAAATGATTTAGGCAGGGAAACAAGAACATGCATGTAAGGAAAAGTGCAATAATAGGGAAGGTAAAGTGTTATATAACCCACCTTAAGAGAAGGAACAAGCTCCAAGCTCAAGATCACCAAGGATGATGATGAAGCTCCACCAAAAGCTCAACTATCAGCCACAAGATCACCTCAAGAAGAAGAAGACACCAAGGTCAAAGATAGCTCAAGAAAAGAGGAAAAGAAACCCTAGGCCAAACCAAAGGAAGAAGGGAGAAAGAGGAGAAAACTTCCTTACACTTGGGTACCACCTTGTCAAAACATGGTCTCCGACCCCTTTGTGATGAGGAGTTTTCTCTCATGATGGCCACCATGGATAGTCCACAGTCTAAGGCAAAGAAAGGAGAAGAAGATGGGGTAGAAGATCAAAGGAAAACACCACTACAGAAAAGGTCTTACCAAGGAAGAATGTGATCCAAAAGTCACCACAAGAACTAAGGGAAGGTTGATCGGCCACCCAAGCAACTAGATCAGCACTCCTTAGCACCACAAAGCTTCAAGGTCTCCACAAGAGAGTAGGAAAGAAAGAGGGCCAAAACGAATGCATGTTTGAAGAGGAGAGGGGTTATATACATGAAGGAAGAGGGAAGTAGGCTGCAGATGAGGTGTCAACACCTCAAGGTACCAAAGGGACACTAGACCACAAAAGAAACCAACATGCAACCACTATAAGAATGCATGCATGAGATGGTGATACAACCAATGTTGGGCATCGACCTCTTATGGTCACCAACACATTGATCCTGGTCGATACACATCAAGAGGTCGATAAAACACCAAAGCAACTTATCTAGGTCGAGACAAAAAGGTTATTAAGCACACAAGGTCAAGCCACACCACAAAAGGACAACCATCTCAACCCAACCACTCCAATACCATAATGTTTGAAACCAAACCAAGCCAAGGTAGGTGTCTCAGTCGAGACACACTCAAGACACCCATCAAGGTCGAGACAAATGTCGCTACACTCAACCAAGCTCACATGGTTGACACCAAACCAAACCCTAGAAACCCTAATCACCTCTAGAGATGTCACCACTCATCCAAGGAGACCCAAAGCAACACATTATCTCTCATTAAGGCAAGGAAGGGAAGGTATAATATAGATGTGTCAAATTGCAAGATAACCCTCACATATGGGTAAATTGCAATTTGACTTCAAACAAGAACATATAGCACAAACATCATCCAAACAGGATATCCTCAAGATCTAAAAGCATCTCAAAGGATTAGAGAAAGGTTCTAAACATCTCATCAAGAAAAACAAATAGGGTTATCCCAAAGCATAGGTTAGCAGTCTTACAAAGAGATTGAAGAGGAAAGTTGAGAAGTCATATTCATGTATGTCATGTACATTAAACAATTCACTCATATATCTATTTTTTAGCCCTGACCATCATAGCTCGTCTCCCTTCTAGACAATGAGTTCAAATAAATGACACCCTATGACCTTCCTAATGATCTTCTACATTTGTGTGATATTCATTGCGAGACTTGATTTGATTCTAGGGTCATCACTCGAACCGATCTCATTATCATGTGAACCCGACTGAGCAAGTTGAATGAAATGCCAGGTCCATGCCCTCCTGCTCAAAGGTTTGATTCATGAGAGTAATGGTCCATGTGAGGTTCTTGATATCCTTGCCCCGAAGAAGGATGGTAGTGGGAGAATGTGTGTACATAGTTTATCCATCAATAAATACTATCCAATATCGATTCCCTATTCCACGCCTTAAAGATTATTGATATATTGATGGGATTCCATTATTTCTCCAAGATTGATCTCTGTAGCGGTTACCACCAGATCTGTGTCAAGGAATCTCACTAATGGAATACTACCTTCAAAACACCAGATGGATATATGAATTGTTATCAATGCCCTTTGGCATGTCCGATGCATGCAACACCTTCATGAAATTCTGAAACATATGTAGATCCCATTCATTGGTAAAATTTTGGTGGTGTACTTTGACTGTATTTTAATTTTTTGTAAAACCAACAAAGATCACATGACTCATATTCAAATTGTTTTTAACACACTTTGTGTTGAGACATTGTTTTTCAATCTAAAGAAGTATTATTTTCTCTAAGATAAAGTATTTTTCCTTGGCTACTTCCTATTCACTACCAACATTGAGGGTGACCTTGTCAAAGTCAAAGCCATCACTGATTGGCCCATGCCCACTATGATCTCTAAACATTGTATCTTTCATAGTTTGGCCTTATTACATCATTTATTTGTTTAAGGTTTCAATACGATTATGGATCCACTCACGAAGTTGATGAAGTTTGATAAATTAGAGTGAGCACCCTCCACCACATGAGCTTTTGAGGCCGTCAAAAGTAAAATGATTGAAGCTCATGTTCTATGCCTTCCTGATTTTTCACTTCTATTTGAGGTATCATGTGATGCTTCTGATGTTGGCATTGGCAGTATTCTGAGTCAAGAAGACAACCATGTTGCATTTTTTAGAAACTCAGTGAAGCAAAGCATATATACTCCACTTATGATAAAGAATTCAATGTTGTTTTGCAATCTTTGTGTCATTGGTAGCACCATCTTCTACATCAAGAGTTCATCCTCTGGTTTGACCATCATGCCCTTCACTTCTTGAATACTTAAAAGAATTTAAGTGTTTGTCACGCCAAGTTGTATGATTTTCTTAAGGACTACACTTTTGTTCTCAAACATCACACTGGTATTGAGAACAATGTTTTAAAATATAGGAGTACACTATTGTGGTCGACCAATTTTTTGAAACACATCCTATGTGGGTGCTTAAGAGACTGCTTAAGGGGACAAGGAACATGCACATTTAATTTGCCATTGATCACCCAGTTATGTGGCTAAGTGTCTACTTTTTCCTACCTAGGCCCTTAATTGAATGATTTTTTGCCGCTTAGGGCCACTTTATGGGATGCTTCTTACTTTTAACCCTGTTTGGTAAAAAAACATCATTGAAACATGTTGAGTTAGTAATTTCTACTTAATATATAGAGTACTAACATAAATCTATATAGATAAGAAATAAGATCATATATTCATATATGGATATTGTTTATATATGAATATTGTTCATATACATAACACCTAGTATCCTCCTAGTATCACTAATGATTTCCATGTATCACTCTCAAGGTGGGTCTATCGGATAATCTATTATCTAACACATACATATGTGTTTGACTTGATATCCAATATCATGACTAATGAGACTCTATCGTCAGGAAAGACACATTCCAATCTTATGTATTATTGTCGTCTATAATGCTTCCACAATAATATCAGACTAGGGACATAACAAGAATGTATGTACTCTTATTATACATATGATTTTATTCTTTAGGTCCTTAACCTAAAAACATATGTCATCGAGTAACATCATTCTTAAGACAATTAATAAGCTTGTGTCATTGTCTTATAACTGAGACAAACATAATAGATGGAATTACTTTTATGAATATTATCAAATCAAGTACATGATGCCCCATAAAATCATTAAATGATTCTCTCTACGGGCATATATACCAACAGATACCACTTGCACTTAGATCCAATCACCCACAATTCCAATTCCATATGATTCACTAAAACCATCATATTTCTACTGCATAAGTGCTTTTATTAGTGGGTCAACAACATTTGCTTCTAGTGTGTGTAAGTCTTCACATCTCCTCATTGTACGATCTTTCTTATGAGATGGAAGAACCATAGTATGTGATCTGGGTTCCTCAGCATATCCATTAGTTCCATTGTTTCTACAACATCTCTACTGCGTCTCAATGGTTGGAACCACCGCAGGTTCACCAATGAACTTCTTGATCCATACAATATCATTGTTATTTCCAAAACAACAATGTAAACAATGTACTCACATTCTATTATAATCAACAAAAATTGTTTATTCCTCAAAACCTTTCTAGCTTACAGTTCTATTGTTAAGACATAACACAAATTGCGATCAATAATCATCTTTATTGGTTCATAAGCTTGCATCAGTGTAACCCTATAAACCTAACTCTTCCTTAACACCATAATTGAGGAACTTATCCTTAGTGCTACTTAAGAATGTTCTTTATGGAAGTCCACTGACCTTTACTAGGATCTGATTGACACCTTCTCGTCATGCCCAAGTAAACGAGACATCGGGATGAGTGCATAACATTGCATACCAGATAGATCCAATTACAGAAACATGTTATCTTACTCATGCGCTATGATTCTTCACAAGAACCAAGACACTGGGATATAGAGAGACTAATTCTATGGGACATGGGTAAAATTCCACTCATCGAGTCCTACATGTTGAACCCCATCAATGACTTTTCAATCTATGTATTCTTACTTAGGCAAAGAAGCCTTCTAGGTTTATCTCTATAGATCTTGATTCCTATACCATATGATTCATATCCTAAATCCTTCATATAGAAGGTACTTCCCATCCAACTCTTCACCATTTGTAGGGTAGGGATGTCATTCCTACATACAATATGAGTAATACAATTATGTTCCCACTAACCTTCTTGCAAGCCTAGGTTTCATCTTCATTTTAACTCAAGTCAAACTCTTTAACTTCCTTTTCAAACCGAAGATCTCAGCTCTGATATGCTTTCTTCTATCCAAGATTGACCTTTGTATCTAAGATGCAATGGAAAGCATCATCCTGATGGATGTCATCTATGTCGCTCTTCAAGACCCACTTGCACTCTATGGGTTTTACCCCTTTAGGTGGATCCACCAAGGTCCTTACCTTGTTGGTGTACACAAAATCCATCTTAGTTCTCATGGCCTCAAGCCAGTTCTCAGAGTTTGGTCCCTCAATAGAATCTAGGTCGGTTGTTTGCTCATCATCTATGACCAACTCATAGCCTTCTTGAGTTGTAAGATATCCAAATATTTTAGGCTCAAGGCATTCCTACTAGATCTTCTAGGTTCATGTGCTACGTGAGGAACTTGATTTTCCACATAATTTTGTGACTCTTCTTGTTCCGACTATACCTGTATAGGTTCAATTAATTTTTGTCTCAAACTTCTTCGAGTTCCACTTCTCTCTTATTGTATCTTTGGAATCAAATTCCTCCAGAGGAATACAACAATCCTAGTAAAAACACTTTGTTATCAGATGGAATGTAAAAGTAGTACCCAACAAATAACATTTATTTGATTTGAGACCAAGGTTTTTAAGAAACTATTTTCATTCATAAGCTTCACATCACTAAATCTTTATAAAAGACATATCGGAACACTTCTCATGCCATATTTCATACGGTGTCTTTTAAACCAATTTATATGGTACACAATTTAGTTTAAATAGTATGGATTCTAAAACATATTCCCTAGAAGGAAGTCATAAGATCAGTTAGACTCATCATTAATAGCATGATGTCTAATAGGGTACAATAACTTCTTTCTGGTGTCCATTGTGGTACAACAGCATGACCTCATAGAAGGTCCTCAAACCTTTGATTCAATTATTCTCCACATCAATCATATCAAAGTGGTTTAATACTAGTAACCACCTTTATCATTTGTTTTAAAAGGTCCACATACATTATTATGTACAAGTATCAATAGATCACTCACTCTCCCACTATTTTCGATGGAAGGTAGTTTTGTTGTTTTCCTAATAAACAATACTTACATATCTCTATTGGTTCAAAATTAGAATAGTATAGATAACCATCCTTATAGAATCTAGAGATGTGTTTCTCATTTACGTGCCTTAGATGATATTTCCAAATGAATTTTTGATTGAGTTATTAAGTCTTAGCCTTCTAGTATTTATGTCATATGCACTTGTCTCTAGGACTAATCAATATAAATTATGAGACATTTGGGCACTGCTATAAAAGACATTATCTTTGAAATAAAACATCAAACATTCATTATATGAAATTTGAATCCATTCTTGTCTAAAAAGGGTAAAATGATGTTTCTATTAAAGGCAATTTCATAATAGAAATTCACTTATTCTATTACAAACCCATTTGGATGAGATGAATGACAAGTTCCAACTGTAGTGGAAACAACTCTTGCATCATGTAGTTCCACCTCATCTAGATTACTTCTCAAATTCTATACATAATAACATATGTGAGATACTCATCTAGTATCCAATACATAAGATGATGATGTAGGCATATTTATCTCAATAACTTATATACCTGAAGTGGATGTCTCCATCCCTTGCTTCTTCTTCCTGAGTTCCTCTGTGTAAAGAGGGCAATTCCTTTTCCAATGTCCAAGATGGTGATAGTGGTGGCAATTCCCTTCCTTACTCACTCTTCTTTTTCTCTAAGTTTAGAAAAGAACAAGAACTTCCCCTTTCCTCTGTTGATCATCATCACATATTTAGAATTATCCTTCTTCATTTTTGTTTCAGTAGTTCTCAACATGCCAAGTAACTCAGACAACAGTTTAGTTAAGTTGTTCATGTTGTAGTTCATGACAAATTGGTTATATGATTCAAGAAACGGTTGCAAAATCACGTCTGTGGTGTCTTGGCCTAAAGAAAATTCCATTCTGACTAACTTTTCCATGTAGCCAATCATTTTAAGCACATGGGGCCCTACTAGATCTCCCTCTGCCATATTGCACTTAAACAACACCTTTGAGATATCATAAATCTCTTATCTTTCCCGATCATGAAACATATTCTTGAGAAGTATTACCATCTCGATAACTTCCATGTCCTCATGCTATCTCAAAAAATCATAGTTCATTGAGCATATCATTGGGTATTTGACATCTACTACATCTTGAGAATGCTTCTTGTAAACATCTCTTTCATCCTTACATGTAGTGGCAGTAGGTTCATCTGGCATTGGTGTCTCCGGGACATAGAACTTGTGCCCTCTTGAGTGAGAACAATTCTCAAAGTCATGAATCATTCATGAACATTGTTCTTATTTTGTCCTTCTCAAGGACCGATCACAATGAGAATGTGTTATTGATTTCCATTTGTTTGTACCAAAGAAAATTTGTGTATGTCAAAACACTTTTAAATTTATTTGAGAATATTGACTATATTAATTAGGCTATTAATTAATCATCCCTCCCTCTATTTTATTCAAATTAACGGCCCTCACTATTCATTCAGAAGATTGCAGTGTACAATCCCCTAGTGATCCAAGATTTATATTTTATCAAGTCATGAGTCAACTTTAGCTGATTGTCCGCAACGTGACTATTTATGTAGGCAGCTTTTTCCAAATGCATCCAATGCAACTCCTAGATAGATGGTATGCAAATATCCTTGTCATAACTCATCTGTATGTTTGTAGGTACTTAATCTCGTGAATGTCACCTAGTTAAGCATGTCCCATAAGCCAACATGGGTAGACTATGCACCTTGATTTGGAAGAACTTATATATCTACCATCACACTTACACGAGATGGATGGTACACCATGCTTTAGCATAACCAACACTTGGTTGATTAACCTTTTCATTTGTATATCTTATGAAAAGCATCTAAGAATTAATATTTATTGAAGAGATTTTATTTATAAATACATATACATATCCAATCATCACATACTTCTAATATGTATCATATACATACCATATACACAAATGAAACATACAATCATACACATACGAACAATGATTATGACCACACCAATGATTTTATTTGGAGTCAGAAAGAATTTCTATC
>OY856411.1:614980490-615042990 GCA_963693085.1 Alisma plantago-aquatica | reverse complement strand
GATCAATAGCATGGACATGTAGCTCAGCATGGCCAAGCTAACTTGACCTAGAAATGCCATACAACATAAAACATCTACATTTCCAAGAAGTCAGAATGGTTGTATTCCTCAAAGTGGGAGTGTCGTCCTCAGCCAAAACGGTCATGCAACACAACACGTTCGTGTAGCCTATGACCCACCACGGTGATGTTGACCACCATGACCATGCCACAAACCACTCAAAACCCCCAAAACAACTTGCAACTTTTACTATTTTCCACCTCACCCATTCCATCCCACCATGGGCTTGTTGACCCCTACCCAGCATGTTTGTACTACATACAACCTTAGAACAACTTTTGCATTATTCTACCAATTCTACCCCCACTTGAACTAATTTTCCCCACCACCTATATATACTTGGGTGCAGCCGGAGCATGAGGTTAGACACCCCTAGATACCTTCTAGCCTGCCATTTTTCCCCTTATCCATTCCATCACCATTCCACTCCATTTCAGCATTTCCACCACCAAAACCCTAGTTTCATAGGGTTTTGACCACTTTCCACCATCTTTCCATGCCATTTCACCTTGGATGAGGGAGGAGGACGCCCCTACAGTAGCTGGAGAGGAGGTTTCCTTCATCTACACCAAGATCCATGGCTACTTCTACCTTTTTGTCCTCTATTTTTATATTATCCTATTCCTTGAGTAAGTAGGTCCCTTAGGTGGGCTGTTTGGGGTCAAAATGTCTTTGCTACCAAGTTGGGGGAAAGTGATATGTAAACATTATAATTTCATTTTCTAACAATTACATTTTACTTCTTTCTCATTTCCCAAAAATTATTTTGTGGTTTGTGCTTGAATCACCTAAATTCTTGGAAAATCATCGATACGTGGCTCTTTTTAGAATTTTGTGTAGGTCCAATTAATGGATCCTTAGTTATCTATTCATCTCCCTACATGTTAAACAATTCTCCTACACCTAGGTGAGAGATCTAGGTATCTAGTATAGGATCATTTTTTGTAATTAGCTTGGAGCCTTCTTCAGGCTAGAGTGTAGGTGATTTAAGGTCTAAAGCCTCAGTTTTACCTTTCATTACTACCATGGCCCATAATTAACCTAAGAGTTCATGTCCTAGAAGCCTAGGCTTGATTATAACCTAATTGAATTACACCTAAACCCTAATCTAAGTGAGCCTCGTAAGGGTAGGTAGGAGGTGTTAGGGACTAGTTACCCTATACACACTTACCTTATTCTATGGCCAATTAGTAGTTTAGGGAAATTCGTTACCATATAACTTGTTGCTTGGTTTGGTAATCTAAATGGAAGAGTAATGTTTACATGTTATCACCCCCAACTCAATTGACAAGTGCATTCACATAAACAGCCCACAATTCTCTTAATTGCATTAAAACCATTATTTCCTTCTTGCTTAGCTGGTGTTATCTTAGTTAGCCTTTTACTTCCTTAATTTGTCTCATTTCCTTATTCTCAATTTGTTCTTTCTAGTTTAGATTTTTAATTGGTCTTTTACCTATTTTTCTAGCTTAGTTTAGTGTTTATCTATTCTTACTTGTTGTAGTGTACTTTTCTCTATTCTTTCCCCCTTCTAGCTTAGCTTGTCATTCCTTTCTCATTAGAACTAATTGTCTAGGGTTAGCTTAGGTTTTGATTTTTCTTCTCCTTTAATTGCTTGTTCAACCATTCGTGTAATCAAACAAAACCAACCATAAAATCCTTCAACCCTTATTCTCTATAGTAGGCACCTAGACAAAACTAACCTACCTCTAGTGCCCCCTTTTCTCTCTGAGTTTGACCCCCAACTTGTTGCTTTCCTATACTATAACACAACCCCATAAGCTTGCAGGTAAAGTGTGTTAGTTAATTTGAGCGATCCTATTAGGGATTTATAAATTTGAAAGGCCCATTGTTGTGTTAAAAACTTTAGGTTGCATCAAATAAAACTGAATTCGTTAGTGTGTGGCCCTAAATGAAAAACACACCAGTAATATCATCATTTCCCCCCCATTGATGACCTTTTTTGAATTTATAATCATTGATGCAACAATAGCAATCAATAGTTTTATATGTTTCCCTATAGTACTTAACATCGATGTCATCACCATTTTAAAAAGTGATAATTCGCCCTAGGGGATGGGATTTTGGGTTAGAAATGCACTCTAAATTAGGCCAAGAACTATTCATGGTGGTATAAATTTTCATTCCCCATACTTTTGTGTTATGAAAAAAGTTTATAAGGGACTTGATTCTAAGAAGATACTCTTGCGCCATATTCTGATGATTTCTTCTATTAAGCCCTCTAACATTCCAGGAGGTGATAGATAAGTGATTTGTTAAGGATAGTGGGGTTTAGAGTTTTCTTGATGACAAACAAATTCTTCATCTCCAAAATCTACAATTTTTGAAACTTATTTGAAGAAACTCTATGAATTACCTCAAGATATTCTTACTTTTCTTTGTTTCACTAACACACTTGAGAAGGAATTTATACTGAAAAAAAAAATATAGAATCCCTTCTTCATCCACTCTCGCCAGAGTGTAACAATGTTGAGGGCTCTCTTTGTAGATTTTGTATTCAGATCTCTTGGTAGCATAACATTCAATTATATTGAGTTTTTCCTCCCATGCCATGAAATATCCTCTAGGGAAAGAAATATTAATATCTACATTTATACCACCATATCCACATAGGTATTATTGATATTCATCTAGTATCCTTCCATCGGGTATACTATTATGAAATATGTCATCATAAAACATTACTTGTATACTTATCATTGTGGGATTCAATGTACTAGAAGCTCTATTAAAAATAGAATTTTATATAACCTCCATGTCCTTTTCTCCAAAATATTAGGAATCCAATCTCCTTGTTTCAAAATGAATAATTGGAATAACAAGAGATTGAGATACTTTTAGAGTACATATATTAGCTACATGACCAAAAGCATAACATCTTCTACAACAATTAGGTTTGCACTCATTGAAGACTTCTAACTCACGTTTAATCCTAAAATAAATGATCAAATACATAAAATTAGGAGAGGTAGAATCTATAGATGTTTGGATAGTGTTTCTCAAAGTCCACTTCTAATGCAATGAAGGTGTCCTTATTGCAGGCATGGTTCTATCCATTGAAATTGTGAAATTCACTTGTTATGCATTTTCTATACATCCTCCCTTTTTTTTCAAAATATCTCATTGAATGTTTAGATGATGTTCAATTGGACCACCACAATAAACTAGATCAATTGTCCTATATACCTTAACACGTATTTTATTTGCAAATCCTATATGTTTTATTAGTAGCAAACTTCACACACTTTAGATATTAACATCTCCTTAGAGATTTGTTATGTAGAATGAACCAAGACTAAAGTTAATCAATATTCAAAAACATAGATATGTTATATATACATGAAAATATGTATTTCAGAATAAGAATTCTAATTTTTTTGCAAGAAAGATGATTTGCGTACTTAAGAAACGTATATATATATATATATATATATATATATATATATATATATATATATATATATATATATGATTTGATTGAGTACCCTTAAATTATTAAATGTTCTACACTTTTCTATTATACTCAAACTAAAGGAACAAAGGCTTTTATGTTGGGACAAATTTAGTGATACATTTATATATTGTTGGACCCTATATCTGAGATGTGGTATGTTTGGTAGTTTTGGGTTAAAGATGAGTAAAACCCAAAATTACTTGACCCAACGCGCATTCCTTAGAATTGCACCATCTCTTAGGAAAAAGTTCAAGATTGGACCTATCAAACGTGTGCATTGAGTTGAGTTTGATTTTGTTAAGTTTAGAAATAAGTTTCATTAGTTGAATTTTTAATTATACTTTTAGTTTACCTCAAAAACACCCATATGGTCATGAGTCAATCCATAGGAATAATATTACCCACCCAATCTGAACAAAACATGTTATGGGTCATTGGTCAACCCGTAGATTCCAAGTAAATAAACAATATCATAAACTAACTATTTTAATTTATCAAAATTCACACATGACCATGAATTGTATTATCGTCTAATCTAAATTAATCATAGGCCAGTTGGTTTTTATTCCAACTTAACCTAAACATAAAATGTAGAGTATAATTACTCAAAACATAGAATCAATATTAAATGTTACATACTTTCTGTAAACTAAAGTAAAACAAAATGATAAAAGATAACCATTGATTTTGTTAAAGTATAATAATTTAAAAAATATATAATATGTATTTAGACAACTTGTGATTACGAAATGTCAAAGTCACGGTTAGATAATGTTTTTGTGAAATGGCTCAAATGTGGATGCCCATAGGTCAACCTACAAGTTGAGCAAGCAAGTTGGGTCATGCCTTGATCATATTTGGTATTAGATGAATGACCAAATCCTCAGCTCGAACCTAGATTTTATGGGCCACTATATGGTAGTAATGAGTGGAAGATCAAATATAATAGGTCTAATTAGGATGATTCCATATATGTGTCTCTTTCACCCTTATATCCATATAATTTATACATCCATAACTCGGTGTTGTCTGAAACCTCCCTCCCTTTGGTCCTTGCACTTAATAACTTTGATGCTTCAACTACATTCATATTGGATCTACTCGCATACACCAAATATCTATAGGTCCATACAAAAAATTATTGCATCAGATTTATTGATAACAACTTCAGTTAGCACTAATTTCCATGTTCGCACATTCCAATAAAGGGCAAAGATTTAATTGAAAAAGTTATTATTTACATGGATGTATACGAGAGAAATACAATAACTCATGGGTTAAAAGATGAGGGGGGAAGATCAAATTCTTAAATAAATGTAGGATGATTAAGAAAAAGTTTGTGTGATTTCTTTCCTTTGGAAGGCATAATGTTGAAATATATAATACACATGGTTGATGTCTAAGAATTAAAAAAGAACATAATAGCAACCTTTTTTCTTGATTTCTACATGTCATCCTTGCATGGGGGCCATGTTATTTTTCTCTATATCATATCAATTTAATCAGACAAAATATCTCACACCTACATGACTACTTCGATGATGATCACAGAAATATACAAATAAATCTAAAATATTCTTATTTTTTGCATCACTAGATACTTGAATAAAAACTAGACTGGTGAAAAGCCATGTCGCATTCATTCCTAAGGAACAACTAATTTCCTTATCTTTATCCTAAAGGAAGGACATATTTAGCAATCCCAGGTTAAAGGGCCCTCAAAGACCATTTGATTTTGTTGTAGCCCAACAAGTGGTACAAGTGCACAGTCCTAGCACGAATCCTCGTGTGTTGATATATTTTCATACTAATTGGTCAAAGAATCCCAGAGCAATTACTTCTTATCCAGTAAGTACCTCTTCATGAAACATGTGATCACAAGACAGTAATGTGATTTCCATCAGCATATACAACCTAAATCAATACATTGTTGCACTATAGATGTGTTACGTGTTGATCTGGTGGTGCAAAACATAATCAAAGATGTCCAGAACAACCAAATATAGATCATTTATTTCTCCTCAGTGAGAGTGTACAAATCCCATACCCTCAATCACATGTACATATGACATATGTTGAAGTATATTTATCATTTTTATTATTCATTTAATAAAAAATATAGATAATGGGATTACATGGAACATGCTCCAAATTAATTTACAGCCTAGCTACAAGAAACTAACCTATGTCATACGACATCCCACTTCATTATATCCTCCAATAGGTTTCTTGAAGGAAAATAATGCTACAAGTTTATGAAATTATTAAAATTCATGGTCAGACACTAGCATCTTCTAGTCGCAATATTGTAAACTAGTTGGTCAAAGAATATACCAGGTTGATGGATTATTATGGATGCCAAAACAAAAATATACGTCAATAATTTGCCTTATAAATCAAATTTTGATATTTCTTGTTTTTAAATCTAGTACAAAAATATCATCTCATTAAATATGTTAGGGAAATATGCAACCACTTCCAGCCACTTTTTATGTTCCTACGTATAGACAAAGTCATGGTTGACAATAGCATCTCAAACATCAAATGAAATATGTAATTAGGAGTCCATCATGAAATCTTATGTTTTAATGAAACATAAAATATACCAAATAAATCCATTTCTAAGAGTTTATCATTTTGTGTAAAATCTTGTTATTTATCATTTTAAGAAATCCAACAACAACAATTGTTACAAGAAATTCAGCCAATTGAGAATGGTTGCAGATTAAAAATCTTCTCCCAAAATGTAATGCAAGAACCTAGTGAGAAAAACATATATTTCAAACTTGCATGACCATAACATACTAGTTTTAGTTGCATTTTCAGCTTAATTTTCCATTCATTTTCCTCATTTTATTTTAGAGCTATCTTCCATTTATTTTTTAAAATTTATATTAATTTGAAAGGTTTTGATCCAAATCCTTGATTTTGATGACATGTTCAAGTTGCATATCCTACACACTAGCATAGGTGACGTCATTCTAAAGAAACTTTTAACATTGGATAGGATTTCCATTGATCTTCCCCTTCATCAGTTGATGGTTTCAATGATTTGTCCTCATTGATCCATGCTTTTGTCTACACACCAATGGACACCCCCAGGTTGGATTGCATCCTTAATTTCTTGGTCATTCGCTTAATTTTGTGTTTCCATCGATCATTCGTTGATGAAAATTCTATAAACCCAACTACATCACGTATTTAACCTACATGTGAAAATCCCATGTAGAATCTACCAATGGTGTTCCCGTCTCTACCAACTACTGGAAGTCTTGCACCAACAATTGATGAAGTTTGTTCATGCCTCCACCAATGGTGAACAACCAATGGAACATTTTTTCCTATCTATCGATGGAGGTTCTAGCTCATCAACTGGCATGCCAGGTAATGAAAGGCAAAGACAGAGACATTGCCAACCAATGAATATACTACCCTAATAAATTTGAGATCCCAACTTTAGGTACATATAGTGTTTGTTTGTTTATTACATGTTGATGGGGCTTCATTGTCCATCAACTATTTGGGTTCTATACATGCCATCAACTAGTAAAGTAGCTTCCATGATAAATGATGATTCCATAGGCTAGTCTACCAATTAAACCTCCATACATTCATATTCTGATGGGACCTCAGAGAGTCATGAGAACCATGTTTCTCCTCATTCTTCTACCTCTCAGCATTCATGATGGTTGATGACTTTATTGCAATTCATATGGGAGTATTCAAAATCCTAGAATATATCTATAAATAGAAGGCCATGTCCTTAATCATAGGGATTCTCCCTCAGTTGTGCCAAACTGTTCAAATTCATTATGAGAATCTACCTCCAATTTCCATAAGTCATTTCCATTAATGGATGAAACCTCCACCACTGCCAAATACTGAAGGTTTTGATCATGAATGAGGTCTAACCAACAACAATCTCACTTCCATAAGTTTATTCTCTCTTCCATCATCCACTCATTGCTCCTTTCTCACAACAAGCGTATCCAACATG
This sequence comes from Alisma plantago-aquatica, assembly GCA_963693085.1. Classification (NCBI taxonomy): domain Eukaryota; kingdom Viridiplantae; phylum Streptophyta; class Magnoliopsida; order Alismatales; family Alismataceae; genus Alisma; species Alisma plantago-aquatica. The sequence goes on along the minus strand of OY856411.1, from coordinate 615,035,458 downwards.
TCTAAAGGAAGAAGCACCCTTTGACCTTCTCTGATGGACGTCATGGAGCAATCATGATGTTGCATTCAATTCCATCATTATAATCTCAAAGAAAAGAGTACAAACATCATTTTTGTTCCCTTGTTTTCTACTATACTGATGGCTATCTTCCCTTCCTCCATTGTTAATTTTGTTACAGCAATCATGAATAAGTAATTCCCTCATTAGGTTTCCAGGAGTAACTACTGTAACCAGTTTTCATTCTTAGTACTGCAACTACTCTTCTATGAAGTTTAATATGTTTTAAATCAGAAATTTTATGTTGGCCTACTATTTCACATGTTTATTAAATCTTGGTTGTAGATACCTTGGAATCTAAGATCTAGGATCTTGTTTGTTTCACATGTTTATTAGATGTCAGATGTAGATACCTTGGAACCTAAGATCTAGGATCTTGTCTATTTCATGTTAAACCCTTGATGAGAACTTTGGATATGTATTTTGTAGGGTAATTGGAATTTCATGTATGGATAACGCAAGAAAAAGCTTAATGTAATATCTATCTAGTTCTAATCCTAAAGGCAAATGGGGATTTATCCAGCCTCAACATATGAATATTTACACTATTTATGATGTAGTGAGAGAGAGGATAATGTTGGGAAGTCAGGGAGACAAATAAGGTAGTGGAAATAAAAATTTCATGTTTGATTACCTAAATAGATGATCGCATCCATAACAATGTATCTAGGAAGAATGGTAATAATAGTTATACCTGATCCTAGAGAAAGTCCAACGACAACTCTCACACCAGCATGCTTCTACTCAAAGCAGCACTTGAGCAGCCATTAGCAACGGCCTCCAGGTGCAACCCCACAGACGGTGGTTGACAGGGTCCTCCTAGTGGCAGGCGGCAACCTCCTAACCTCTAGAGTAGTCCACATAGACCACTGGAAAATCCACATTGTGCTACCAGAGCCAACAGGAAGGAGTTGTCCCTTCAAATGTCAGGCTGCTAGCTCGCACTTGCTCTATCAATTGTCTTTCCCTTGCTAACCCTCCCTTTTATGGGTAGGACTTGCTCGGGCTCTCTTGTTTACCACAACTAGAGAGGACAACAATTTTCAGATCTTATTGTTGTGTCTGGGAAGCCCCTCGTACCCCTCTATTTATAAGAGGGCCAAGGTTAGGGTTTCCAGTCAATCTAGGAGTCAAAGAGACAAAATTCATGAATTTTCTAGAAGCTACAAATGGCGAAATGGTCGGTTCACTATCCAACCATTCAGCTCAGAGGTGAACTGTTCAATTCATCTGTTGAACCAGTCAGTTCATGTAATTTCCAATTCTGAATCAAATTGGCATTCAATATTCGATTAATGCAAAACATGATATCATCATCAATCCTTGATCTAGTTGAATTGATCATTGAATTGAGCGGTTCATCACATGAGTTGATCATCTCAAACCTTGAATCAGTTGGTTCACTTAAGGAGCCAGTCAGTTCCTGACCTGGTTCAATCATTAATTAGCCAATGTTGTTACCAATTGACCTGACACTCCAACTGATAGGTTCAACACTTGATCAAGTCACTTTAGAGTCTATTCTATCATTTTTGGATCATGTGTTTACATTGAATACCTAAACACTTTTAGTAATCAAGTTAAACATCATTCATGAATAAAATCCAATTCCACGTGCATCCTACGTGTGTGACCCTATAGGTCCCAAGTTACATTAGAAGTGAATTTCCATAACCAATTTATGCATAAGATGCAATGAGTGGTATGTAGAAACACATCATTGCTACCCATGTAATTCAGAATGTTAAAGAACAACTTCAACCTACAATTTGTGATCAGTGTTATTGTGATCATATAGTTCCTTTGTCTCTGATATCTGATAAAAATCGAGGCATGGAATTGCCATCTTCTCAACATTTAGTCCATTTTACTTAAACTAGAGCATAATATCTAAGATGCATGTGAGTTCGCATGTCAAATATTGAACCACAAGTATGGCCATATGTTTCTCAGCCTCTCTTATCAAGTGGTGTGGATATTAATCTCCTATAGGAGGGAAAAATCCCATCTACATTACTCACACTCAATCCCCATGTATTATAGAGTACTCGATAATCACCTTTATGGAAACTCTTATTCAAGGTCATGTTGGATGATGTCAAGGTACAATGAAAAACATGTGATGAGTGTAGTGATTTTAGGTCTAAGAACTAGAATCACCACTATCACTATGAGGGTTGATTCTGACTACCATTCTATGGTAACCATGTATCACTCTAAAAGTGGGTTTGTCTGATACACTTAGCTCTAACATGTATCTGTGTGCTTGACTTGATATTACATATCATGACTAATGACACTTTGTCAACAGTCAATAGACACTCTAGTCATATGTATTACTTTTGTCTATTTTTCTTCCACAGTAATATCTAACTAGGGACATAACAACAATGTATTTACTCCTATCATACATATGATCTCATTGTTCATATCCTCAACTTGAAGACATGTCATCGAGAGACATCATTCTTCATACATCTATTATATTAGTGTCAACATCTCATGATTGAGACAAATATATTAGACGAAATTACCTTTATCATTACGAAACCAGGTATCTCATGCCCCATTACAATCATTTTAGGATTGGCTCTTTGGGCATACATACTAATAGACTCCCACTAGGACTTATAGCCAATCACCCATGAATATTCGAAGAAATCTTAACATTTCCATCATGTTTCTAGAGCTGATGCTTTTATAGAGGGTTAGCAACGTTTTCTTCTAGTCAGTATTTTGCAAGTTTCACATCTCCTCATTGTACGATTTCTCACATGAGACTAAGCTTCCCAGCTTAACTAATAGATCCATTGTGTCGTGGTATTTCTACTGTGTCATTAATGGTTGGAACATCTCATAAGTTCATGTATATGAACTTCTAGATCCATACATTATCCTCTGTTGTGTTCACATAACACTAAGATACTCGACCTGTAATGTATAATTTGCAGCAATGTAACATACTCGAATCTAGACATATGTATTAAATATCTCTTATTCTAAGGTCCTATTCCATTATGTTAACTTACCATATATTTCTGACAATACAAAACAAATTAAGAATAATTCGCGTTGTAGATATATTAATACCCTTAGAATTTGGTATGTAAGGAAAAATAACCACAATACACTAAATAAGAAGACTTAAGGAACAAATATACCAAACACCATGCTTGACTCTAATTTGAAACCATAAAATGTACTTAGGGGTATAAGATGAAATGAATCAAATTAATGTGTAATAATTGTTAATTGTGTAAATACATTAAATGTATGTATGATATACAAATAATGAAATCTACTATTAAACATCTTCAAAATGTGAAATTGATGACACCATTGGATTTCTCACATGTTAATTGGTCTACTTATCAATTTTGGTACCAATCGGACTTCAATTGCCCAACCAATTACTAGTTTGAATTCCTAACTTAGTATACACTCTTGTATTAATTATAATTACATTAATATGTCATCGTCTTCCTTTGTCCATGTAACACAGACCTTCCCCCTCCCTTTGACGCACTCAATGCCTCCCACTCATGTGGATCGCGAACAGCTGCACGCCCATTCTTTTTCTCTTCCACCCGTTTATTACTTACATCATGATCATGCATATGTAAACCAACATGACTGTGTCTCCCCATTCCCTATCCGTGATCTCATCTGACCTAGCGCCCACAACGATCGGAAACTAAGCGATCACAGACTTCTTCCACACCTCCTCCTCACATGCTCTTATTCCCTATCTTCTCTCTTATCCATCCTCTATCTCTACATTACCCTAGTCGCATCCTTCTCCTCTTCATCCCCAACCTACACCTCCGCTGAAGAGGTAGCATCCGCCTACACACCCTGGGATGTCCTTCTTCATTTTACTCCCACACGGATTGCAATCTAGTACCTACTTCCTTCCCCTCCCACTCTAGGTCGTCATCATGTCTACATTCATCAGATCCGTCTCCTTTTCACCCATGGGCGGCAGTTCCTCAGCCAGGCTGTGAATGTTGCAGACCTGCAGCCAACCACATCATCAGTTCTCCAACACAATAGTGAATCTCCTCCTTCACCTAGATCCTGAGGGTGACCCAACACCAGATAGAGCCCCACATCATAGACGACACTGTCATCTCCTCTTCTCCTCCTCCACAGATGCACAGCAATGCCAACACCAAGCATCGCCATTTGGCGCCAAGAAACACTGGGTAGTGTCTCCGATCATTAATTATTCTATGTCTCTTTCACCGTGCACCCCAAACAACTTGACTGCAGGGCTTCCCCACCGCCTATGGTGGCTACAGCAAGGCAGATCTCACCACACAGCAGTGACCACAACAGATCTAGCAGCCACGATGCTTCCTCCTCCTTCATTGTGATGTACACATCAATGACATCATCCTAAGGTGATCAACGATGATGGCGACTAATTCAAATCTTCAGGCCTTTAACAACCTACAACAGCAACATACTTTTTCCCACTGATCCCTGCCCTGAATGTCCCCTGAACTCCTCCGAGTTTCTCATGTGATTTGTCTTCTCCAACAATGAACAGAACCAATTCCGGTCAGAGCCTAGCTTCGATCAACAATGGCTCTTCGTCAACCACCAACACCACAACAATCTTGCTCAATGACACTGACACCACCTGCAACCTATGAGCCAGGAACATCTCCCCCCACCATCCATCTCCTTCCTTACCATCCACCACAAACCTGCCCAGGAACCACCACAATTCCAGAAGCTCTCCCACACTCACCTTCTCCTCTATGCACCGTGTGCTGATGGAGAAGAACTACTACAACTAGACACAACGACCGCATACATGACTCCATGCCCCAAGCCACGATCTTCTTCTTGCTTTTCTCCCTCACCCTTCCTCTGTTTGCTTCTCCTTCACCGTTTCCCAATAGCACCACACAACACCAGGCAACGCCGAGCGTCGTCAAGTAGAATCGAGTGCCGTCAGGATGTATCATGTGCATCCAAGCAGCACTGCCCGCACCTTCGTCAAACAGCAAGCTGGTACATCACCATTAATAGTCCCTGACCTACCTACTGTTATGGTCAACACCTCACAACCTCCTTTCTCCTTCCTTTTCCCTTCCTTGCCACATGAACCCTAGCCATCAAATCCACTCCCTCCTTGCACCCAGGAGCTATTTCATCTAGGAAACTGCTGCCAGGAACTGTTATGGTTGGTGAAGGCTCTAGGGACAACCAAACCACCATGGAAGCCTACAATTCTTCACCCTAAAGTATGCCTCAACCACCCAACGCCAAGTTGGAGGCTGATTGTTGAAGACTAGTTCAACTGCTATTGGTAAGTCTCTATGAACCCATGTTTCATATTCACAATCCAACTAGGCATCATAATACATGTGAATCCAGCTACTATCATAACTGAAGGTAATTAGGTTGGGGTTCCCATATGAGAAATGTGTTGTAACTATCCTAATAGCAGTTAGATTAATTAACCATTTGAAACTAAGATACATTCTTTATATATATATATATATATATATACATATATATACATATATATATATATATGTACACCCATTATATATATATATATATATATATATATATATATATATATACACACATGTATATAGATGTTAGTATGAGTTAGAAAGTGGATAGGCGATAGCACTAAAATTCAATAGTAGTTGAGGATGACATTTTGAAGTCATACTATCATTCCTTTTACGGACCAAGAATCCTAGATTTATAGATATGTATTTGTATACACATGACAATATTTTGGAATGCACATGGACCTATGAAATACATTTATCTAGTATTTTAAAATATTATATGGGATAATGAGATAGAATGAAATTACATGGCTTAAATTGGAAGAATGTATATAATCACCCACACACATGTGTGACAAAGACATTTAGTTTGATGTGATGAAGGATGGATATTAGAACTAAAATATATATCTAATCATGTATGTGCTTACTCCTAGGATGAAAACTCAACTTCATGGACGAAGTATGTAGAATGAGTTAAGATTATCTATGAAGATCAGGTATGTACATCCTCTATTTTATTTTGGGCATTATTTGACTAAAACCTAATTTTTTTTAATGAGGCATCTCTTGAAATATTGTTTCTCTTGGAAATCTGATATTCATGGACATTTCTAATTCCTGATATAAATCTCTTTTTACTGTTGTGATTATTAATTGGACATGTTATATGGGTCTCTAGGCCCCTCCTACCTTGTGGTCTTTTGTTTGATATTGACTATAATGATAGTCTTGCCACTCTATTATAGCATGCTACGTGTTTGACTAGATTATCTAGAATAGTGGTACTTATGTGCAACCATTCTTATGTAGGGCATGTGTATTCCGCTCGGGGTGTGCGTTTCCACCCTTGTTTACTTTTTAGGCTATGATCCTATGCTGTTATGGCCCTATTTTAGGTATTTTTAGTCTACATTGTATGCATGCAACCATTTATTATTTTATATTGAGATTATTGGTGATTGTTTTGGCAAGGCACTTTATTTCTCATACTTGTGTCTGAATTTTTGTATATGCCTCATTTCTCTTGTTACACTTCTTTTGAATTTACCTAATTTCTATTAGCCCCCTTCTTCTGGGAACATCTCTTTTTGCTCTCATAACCCAATATAATGCCCACAGTTTTTAATATATGTGCATACTCAGCTCTTTGCTGACCTCTATGTTGTTTCCTATGTTCTGGGTGATGCTCCCTTCCACCCAGGTTTAGGTGCATTAAAGATCAAGGTTGCTTGAAGATCATATAAAGAGAATTGTACCTAAGGATAGCTTGGAATGGCTAGGTTACTCTCTGCTACTGGGCTTATTTGTATTTAGTTCAAGTTTTTGTAATATCACCTTTCATGGTGATGAGAAATTGTATAATGATACCCATTGTAACTTTGTAATAGTTTTATTCTTCTACTTATTCATTATCAAGCTCGGTAATATGTTCCATTTAAGAAATGAATGAAATTCCAGCTTTCCTTATACCCTTTTGGTACGTGTGGGATTGGATGGGTTATCTCTTCAATGCAGTGAAGAGTGGATCCCCTATTGGGACTCACTCTTTACAAAAAGGTATCAGAGCCAAAGTAGTCGGTAACTTGACTATATCAAGTTATCCTATATTGTTCCTTCATTAGGTACATAGGTGACCCTTTACATATAGTTGACATACCTAATCTTCAGTAGTGGAATACCAAATAGGGCTTCAATCCCTATCTAATTTTGTGATTTCCACTCCCCAGACCACATGTGGTCGAGACTCAATTTTTGGGAACCCTATTTAGTCCTAAACCCTTTATGGAGTACATAATTTCCCTACATAGGGGTTATAATTGTGGTCATTAGATTCTTTTTCCCAACCTTATGGGAGTATAGTTCACATAGCTCAACCTAAATTCATCTAAGAGTTGGGTACCATCTTCATTGAGATTGTTACGCCTCATACATGAGAATTAGTTGTAGAAAGTTATAAGTTTTGGTAGATTTCCATCGTATTCACCCTTCTCATCTCCAATAGTATACTTGTTCCGTGTGGTGATTAATATGAGTAGCTTGACTATGTAGGGTACCTTTATATGTGAAGAATTATAGATGTAAACCAGATATTGATATGTAACCCCTATTTCTCTCCCCATAACATTGGATAGTCTTATGACTTCCTTAAGTCTCGAGATGAGGCAGTGTGAATCATATATAAGGGTGACATGGGGAATTCTAATGTCCTATCTTATTAAGGTTTAATAGAAGTTGACCGTTCATAATAAAATACCCTTCCTCCTCTTATGCTTAAGTATTGGATATGGAGGTGTATGCCCTTTTAGGTGTCCATAGAGTCAGACCCTTTTATGGAATGAAGATGTGTAGATCATGATAAGGGTAAAGTGAAGAATAATGTACGGTGTGTTCTAATAGGTCTGGTGGAAGTAGACAATGTGTAATAGTAAAACATTTCCCTCCTTCTATGTCGTAGGTTAGGATATGTTAACATGCCCTTTAATTTGTATTAGTGAATAGACTCTTTTATTAGAATGAATTGATGGTAGTGTAACACCAAGTGTGTAACATATTGGAAAGTGGTTGACTTGGTTTTTGGGTCGATTTTTGGCACCAATTTTGGATTTTTCGTCGCAAGTTTTTCCTTGTCAAACTTATTTTCATATTAATTTATATATACAAAAGAAGAGTTTTTAGATTTTATCGATGACTTTCGAACCAAGTCACCACCGTAAGAAAGTTTAATTTGTAGAGAAATCCTTCAATGAAGTAGCACTTGACTGGAATGATCGACCCGATCCCCTAGGACTAAGTGTGGTGTAGAGAGTACAAAGAAGCTTTGGATATGTAAGACCGAGATTCACCCTTTTTGCCCCTCTAGATGACGATGATGACAATGACGTTGATGATGAGTAGATGATGATGTTGTTGTTGTTGATGATGATGAGATGTTGATGATAATGATGATTATAATGATGATAAGGGAAATGATGTGGACCATGATCAAATAATGGCAAAATTATGATACCATTGTGGGTAGCCCTAATTGATACAAACTGGTTAACATAATCTAAGGCCTTGTAGTAACGTTTCTAACCCAACATCTAATATAATCAGATTAATGGATGCATGATACATGGAGACATATGGCTTCACCTTAAGAGTAGACCATAAGTGTGATATGAATAGTATGATATGACCCCCTACAATAAGTATACTAGAGATGTATAACTTGTTTAAATTTATAACTCAGTTTACCATACCAAAACTGGATGGATTTCGAGGACAAAATCCCTTTTAAGGGGTGGAGTGTTGTAACATACTCGAATCTATACGTATGTATTAAATATCTCTTATTCTAAGGTCCTATTCCATTATGTGAACTTACCGTATATTTCAGACAATACAAAACACATTAAGAATAATTTGTGTTGTAGATATATTAATACCCTTAGAATTTGGTATGCAAGGAAAAATAACCATAATACACTAAATAACAAGACCTAAGGAACAAATATACCAAACACCATGCTTGACTCTAATTTGACACAATAAAATACACTTAGGGGTATAAGATGAAATGAATCAAATTAATGTGTAATAATTGTTAATTGTGTAAATACATTAAATGTATGTATGGTATAAAAATAATGAAATCTACTATTAAACATCTTCAAAATATGAAATTGATGGCACCATTGGATTTCTCACATGTTAATTGGTCTACTTATCAATTTTGGTACCAATCGGACTTCAATGGCTCAACCAATTACTAGTTTGAATTCCTAACTTAGTATACACTCTTGTATTAATTATAATTACATTAATATGCCACCGTCTTCCTTTGTCCATGTAACGCGGACCTTCACACTCCCTTTGATGTGTTCAATGCCTCCCTCTCATGTGGATCGCGAACAGCTGCACGCCCGTTCTATTTCTCTTCCACCTGCTTATTACTTACATCGTGATCACGCATCTATAAACCAACATGACTGCGTCTCCCCATTCCCTATTCGCGATCTCAGCTGACCTAGCACCCACAACAATCAGAAACTAAGCAATCACAGACTGCTTCCACGCCTCCTCCTCACATGCTCTTATTCCCTATCTTCTCTCTTATCCATCCTCTGCCTCTCCATTATCCCAGTCCCATCCTTCTCCTCTTCATCCCCAACCTACACCTCCGCTGATGAGGTAGCAGCCGCGTACATACCCTGGGATGTCCTTCTTCATTTTACTCCCACACAGATTGCAATCTAGTGCCTCCTTCCTCCCCCACCCCCTCTCCAGGTCTTCATCATGTCTACATTCACTAGATCCATCTCCTTTTCACCCATGGGTTGCAATTCCTCAGCCTAGCTGTGAATGTAGTAGACCTGCAGCCAACCACATCGTCGGCTGTCCAACACAATAGTGAATCTCCTCCTTCACCCAGATCATGAGGGTGACCCAACACCAGACAAAGCCCCACATCATAGATGGCACTACTGTCTCCTCTTCTCCTCCTCCACATGTACACAGTAATGCCAACACCAAGCATCGCCAGGCGGCGCCAAGAAACATCGGGTAGCATCGTCGATCAGTAATTATTCTGCATCTCTTTCACCCTACGCCCCAAACAACATGACTGTAGGGCTTCCCTACCGCCTATGGTGGCTACAGCAAGGTAGATCTCACCGCACAGTAGTGACCACCACAGATCCAACAACCATGATGCTTCCTCCTCCTTCATTGTGATGTACACATCAATGACCTCATCCTAAGGTGATCAACGATGATGGCGACTAATTCAAATCTTCAGGCCTTTAACAGCCTACAACACCAACGTTCTTTTTCCCACCGATCCCTGCTCTGAATGTCCCCTGAACTCCTCCAAGTTTCTTGTGTGATTTGCCTTCTCCAACAATGAACAGAACCAATTCTGGTCTAAGCCTAGCTTTGATCAACAATGGCTCTTCGTCAACCACCAACACCACAACAATCTTGCTCAATGACACTTACACCACCTGCAACCTACGAGCCAGGAACATCGTCCGCCATCATCCATCTCCTTCCCTGCCATCCACCACAAACCTGCCAAGGAACCACCACAGTTCCAGAAGGTCTCCCATACTCACCTTCTCCTCTATGCACCATGTGTCGATGGAGCAGAACTACTACAATTAGACACAAAGACTGTATACATGACTCCATGCCCCAAGCCACAATCTTCTTCTTCCTTTTCTCGCTCACCCTTCCTCTGTTTGCTTCTCCTTCACCAATGCCCAGCAGCACCACGCAACACCAGGCAACGCCGAGCGTCGTCTGGTAGCATCGAGTGCTATCAGGATGTGTCATGTGCATCCAAGCAGCACTTCCCGCACCTTCGTCAAATAGCAAGCTGGTACATCACCATCAATAGTCCCTGACCTACCTACTGTTATGGTCAACACCTCACAACCTCCTTTCTCCTTCCTTTTCCCTTCCTTGCCACCTGAACCCTAGCCATAAAATCCACTCCCTCCTTGTGCCCAGGAGCTATGGCATCCAGGAAACTGCTGCCAGGAACTGTTATGGTTGGTGAAGGCTCTAGGGACAACCAAACCACCATGGAATCCTGCAATTCTTCACCCTAAAGTATGCATCAACCACCCAACGCCAAGCTGGAGCCTGATCGTTGAAGACTAGTTCAACTACCTATCGGTAAGTCTCTATGAACCCATGTTTCATATTCACAATCCAACCAGGCTTCATAATACATGTGAATCCAGCTACTATCATAACTGAAGGTAATTAGGTTGGGGTTCCCATCTGAGCAATGTGTTGTAACTATCCTAATAGTAGTTAGATTAATTAACCATTTGAAACTAAGATACATTCTTTTATATATATATGTACACCCATTATATATATATATATATATATACATGTATATAGATGTTCGTATGAATTAGAAAGTGGATAGGCGATGACACTAAAATTTTAGTTGACGAGGACATTATGAAGTCATACTATCATTCCTTTTATGGACCAAGAATCCTAGATTTATAGATATGTATTTGTATACACATGACAATATTTTGCAATGCACATGGACCTATGAAATACATTTATCTATTGTTTTAAAATGATATATGGGATAAAGAGAGAGAATGACATTACATGACTTAAATTGGAAGAGTGTATATAATCACCCACACACATGTGTGACAAAGACATATTTAGTTCTATGCGATGAAGGATGGATATTAGAACTAAAATATATATCTAATCATGTATCTTATTAATAATATTAACAAATCTAATAGGTCATTAGGTGACCGGGATTAGGTTAAGAACAATGTGAACATCTATAATAAATATGTGTACATAGGTTTGCTTTGGTTTAATTAACATACCCGATATGTTCCTAGGATGAAAACTCAACTTCATGGACCAAGTATGTAGAATGAGTTAAGATTATCTATGAAGATCAGGTATGTACATCCTCTATTTTATTTTCGGCATTATTTGACTAAAACCTAATTTCTTTTAATGAGGCATCTCTTGAAATATTATTTCTCTTGGAAATCTAATATTCATGGACATTTCTAATTCCTGATATAAATCTCTTTTTACTGCTGTGATTATTAATTGGACATGTTATATGGGTCTCTAGGCCCCTCCTGCCTTGTGGTCTTTTGTTTGATATTGACTAAAATGATAGTCTTGCCACTCTATTATAGCATGTTGTGTGTTTGACTACATTATCTAAAATAGTGGTACTTATGTACAACCATACTTATATAGGTTGTGTGTATTCCGCCCGGGGTGTGCGTTTCCACCCTTGTTTACGTTTTAGGCCATGGTCCTATGGTGTTATGGCCCTGTTTTAGGTATTGTTAGTCTACATTGTATGCATGCAACCATTTACTATTTTATATTGTGATTATTGGTGATTGTTTTGGCAAGGCACTTTATTTCTCATACTTGTATCTGAATTTTTGTATATGCCTCATTTCTCTTGTTACACTTCTTTTGAATTTACCTAATTGCTATTAGCCCCCTTCTTGTGGGAACATCTCTTATAGCTCTCATAACCCTATATAATGCCTAAAGTGTTTAATATATGTACATACTCAGCTCTTTGCTGACCTCTATTTTGTTTCCTATGTTCTGGGTGATGTTCCCTTCCACCCAGGTTTAGGTGCATTAAAGGTCAAGGTTGCTCGAAGATCATATAAAAATAATTGTACCTAAGGATTGATTGGATTGGCTAGTTTACTCTCTGCTATTGGGCTTATTTGTAGTTAGTTCAAGTTTTGTAATATCACCTTTCATGGTGATGAGAAATTGTATAATGATACCCATTGTAACTTTGTAATAGTGTTGTTCCACTGCTTATTCATTATCATGCTCTGTAATATGTGCCATTTGAGAAATGAATGAAATTCTTTCTTTCATTATATCCTTTTGGTACATTTGGGATTGGATGGGTTATTTCTTCAATTCAGTGAAGAGTGGATCCCCTATTGGGTCTCACTCTTTACAAAATGGTATCAGAGCCAAAGCAATCGGTGACTTGACTATTTCAAGTTATCCTATATTGTTCCTTCATTAGGTACATAGGTGACCCTTTACATATAGTTGACATACCTAATCTTGAGTAGTGGAATACCAAATAGGGCTTCAATCCCTATCTAATTTGGTGATTTCCACTCCCCAGACCACGTGTGGTCGAGACTCAATTTTTGGGAACCCTAGTTAGTCCTACACCCTTTATGGAGTACATAATTTCCCTACATAGGGGTTATAATTGTGGTCATTAGATTCTTTTTCCCAACATTATGGGAGTATAGTTCACATAGCTCAAACTAAATTCATCTAAGAGTTGGGTACCATCTTCATTGAGATTGTTACGCCTCATACATGAGAATTAGTTGTAGAAAGCTATAAGTTTTGGTAGATTTCCATAGTATTCACCCTTCTCATCTCCAATAGTATACTAGTTCAGTGTGGTGATTAATATGAGTAGCTTTACTATGTAGGGTACCTTTATATGTGAAGAATGATGGATGTAAACCAGATAGTGATATGTAACCCCTATTTGTCTCCCCATAACACTGGATAGTCTTATGACTTCCTTAGGTCTCGAGATGAGGCAGTGTGAATCATATATAAGGGTGACATGGGGAATTCTAATGTGCTATCTTATTAAGGTTTAATCGAAGTTGACCGTGCATAATAAAAGACCCTTCCTCCTCTTATGCTTAAGTATTGGATATGTAGGTGTATGTCATTTTAGGTGTCCATAGAGTTAGACCCTTTTGTGGAATGAAGATGTGTAGAACATGACAAGGGTAAAGTGAATAATAATGTACAGTGTGTTCTAATAGGTCTGGTGGAAGTAGACAATGTGTAATAGTAAAACATTTCCTTCCTTCTATGTCATAGGTTAGGATATGTTAGCATGCCCTTTAATTTGTATTAGCGAATAGACTCTTTTATTAGAATGAATTGATGGTAGTGTAACACCAATTGTGTAGCATATTGGAAAGTGGTTGACTTGGTTCTCAGGTCAATTTTTGGCGCCAATTTTGGATTTTTCGTCGCATGATTTTCCTCATCAAACTTATTTTCAATATTAATTTATATATACAAAAGAAGAGTTTTTAGATTTTATTAACGGTTTTCGAACCAAGTCACAATCGTAAGAAAGTTTGATTTGTAGAGAAATCCTTCAATGAAGTAGCACTTGACTGGAATGATCGACCCGATACCCTAGGACTAAGTGTGGTGTAGAGAGTACAAAGAAGCTTTGGATATGTAAGACCTAGATTCACCCTTTTTGCCCCTCTAGACGATGATGATGATGACGACACTGATGATGAGTAGATGATGATGTTGTTGTTGATGATGATGAGATGTTGATGATAATGACGATGATAATGAAGATAAGGGAAATGATGTGGACCATGATCAAAGAATGGCAAAACTATGATACCATTGCGGGTAGCCCTAATTGATACAAACTGGTTAACATAATCTAAGGCCTTGTTGTAACTTTTCTAGCCCAACATCTAACATAATTAGATTAATGGATGCATGATACATGGAGACATATGGCTTCACCTTAAGAGTATACCATAAGTGTGATATGAATAGTATGATCTGACCCCCTACATTAAGTATACTAGAAATGTATAACTTGTTTAAGTTTATAACTTAGTTTACCATACCGAAACTGAATGGATTTCGAGGGAAAAATCCCTTTTAAGGGGTGGAGTGTTGTAACATACTCGAATCTAGACATATGTATTAAATATCTCTTATTCTAAGGTCCTATTCCATTATGTTAACTTACCATATATTTCCGACAATACAAAACACATTAAGAATAATTCGTGTTGTAGGTATATTAATACCCTTAGAATTTGGTAGGCAAGGAAAAATAACCACAATACACTAAATAACAAGACTTAAGGAACAAATATACCAAACACCATGCTTGACTCTAATTTGACACGATAAAATATACTTAGGGGTATAAGATGAAATGAATCAAATTAATGTGTAATAATTGGGAAATGTATAAATACATTAAATGTATGTATGATATACAAATAATAAAATCTACTATTAAACATTTTCAAAATGTGAAATTGATGGCACCATTGGATTTCTCACATGTTAATTGGTCTACTTATCAATTTTGGTATCAATCGGACTTCAATTGCCCATCCAATTACTAGTTTGAATTCCTAACTTAATATACACTCTTGTATTAATTATAATTACATTAATATGCCGCCGTCATCCTTTGTCCATGTAACGCGGATGCCTCCCTCTTGTGCGGAACACGAACGGCCGCACGCCCATTCTTTTTCTCTGCCACCCGCTTATTACTTGTGTCGTTATCACGCATCTATAAACCAACATGTCTGCATCTCCCCAGTTCCTATCCGTGATCTTAGCTGACCTAACGCCCACAACGATTGGAAACTAAGCGATCACAGATTGATTCCATGCCTCCTTCCCACATGCTCTTATTCCCTATCTTCTCTCTTATCCATCCTCTGCCTTTCCATTACCCCAGTCACATCCTTCTCCTTTTCATCCCCAACCTACACCTCCGCTGATGAGGTAGCGGCCGCCTACACACCCTGGGATGTCCTTCTTCATTTTACTCCCACACGGACTGCAATCTAGTGCCTCCTTCCTTCCCCTCCCTCTCCAGGTCTTCATCATGTCTACATTCACCAGATTTGTCTCCTTTTCACCCATGGGCTGCAGTTCCTCAGCCTAGCTGTTAATGCGGCAGACCTACAGCCGACCACATTGTCGGTTCTCCAACATAATAGTGAATCTCCTCCTTCACCCAGATCCTGAGGGTGACCCAACACCAGACAGAGCCCCACATCATAGATGACATTGTCGTCTCCTCTTCTCCTCCTCCACCTGTACACAGCAATGCCAACACCAAGCATCACCAGGCGGCGCCAAGCAACACGGGGTAGCATCGTTGATCAGTAATTATTCTGCGTCTCTTTCACCATGCGCCCCAAACAACATGACTGCAGGGCTTCCGCGCCACCTATGGTGGCTACAGCAAGGCAGATCTAGCCGCACAGCAGTGACCACCATAGATCCAGCAGCCACGATGCTTCCTCCTCCTTCATTCTGATGTACACATCAATGACATCATCCTAAAGTGATCAACAATGATGGAGAATAATTTAAATCTTCAGGCCTTTAACAACCTACAACACCAACGTCCTTTTTCCCACTGATCCCTGCCCCGAATGTCCCCTGAACTCCTCTGAGTTTCTCATGTGATTTGCCTTCTCCAACAATGAACAGAACCAATTCCGGTCAAAGCCTAGCTTCGATCAACAATGGCTCTTCATCAACCACCAACACCACAACAATCTTACTCAATGACACCGACACCACTTGCAACCTACGAGCCAGGAACATCGCCCGCCATCATCCATCTCCTTCCTTGCCATCCACCACAAACCTGCCCAGGAACCACCACAATCCCAGAAGCTCTCCCACACTCACCTTCTCCTCTATGCACCGTGTGCTGATGGAGCAGAACTACTACAACTAGACACAATGACCGCATACATGACTCCATGCCCCAAGCCACGATCTTCTTCTTCCTTTTCTCCCTCACCCTTCCTCTGTTTGCTTCTCCTTCACCGTTTCCCAATAGCACCACACAACACCAGGCAACGCCGAGCGTCGTCAGGTAGAATCGAGTGCCGTCAGGATGTATCATATGCATCCAAGCAGCACTGCCCGCACCTTCGTCAAATAGCAAGCTGGTACATCACCATTAATAGTCCCTGACCTACCTACTGTTATGGTCAACACCTCACAACCTCCTTTCTCCTTCCTTTTCCCTTCCTTGCCACCTGAACTCTAGCCATCAAATCCACTCCCTCTTTGTGCCCATGAGCTATATAATCTAGGAAAGTGCTGCCAGGAACTGTTATGGTTGGTGAAGGCTCTAGGGACAACCAAACCACCATGGAAGCCTGCAATTATTCACCCTAAAGTATGCCTCAACCACCCAATGCCAAGCTGGAGGCTGATCGTTGAAGACTAGTTCAACTAGCTATTGGTAAGTCTCTATGAACCCATGTTTCATATTCACAATCCAACTAGGCTTCATAATACATGTGAATCCATCTACTATCATAACTAAAGGTAATTAGGTTGGGGTTCCCATCTGACCAATGTGTTGTAACTATCCGAATAGTAGTTTGATTAATTAACCATTTGAAATTAAGATACATTCTTTTATATATATGTATATATGTACACCCATTATATATACATATATATATATACATGTATATAGATGTTAGTATGATTTAGAAAGTGGATAGGTGATGACACTAAAATTCGATAGTAGTTGACGAGGACATTTTGAAGTCATACTATCATTCCTCTTATGGACCAAGAATCCTAGATTTATTGATATGTATTTGTATACACATGACAATATTTTGGAATGCACATGGACCAATGAAATACATTTATCTATTGTTTTAAAATGATATATGGGATAATGAGAGAGAATGACATTACATGACTTAAATTGGAAGAATGTATATAATCACCCACACACATGTGTGACAAAGACATATTTAATTCGATGTGATGAAGGATGCATATTAGAACTAAAATATATATCTAATCATGTATCCACTTAATAATATTAACAAATTTAACATGTCATTAGGTGACCGGGACTAGGATAAGAACAATGTGAACATCTATAATAAATATGTGTACATAGGTTTGCTTTGGTTTAACCATCATACCCGATATGTTCCTAGGATGAAAACTCAACTTCATGGACCAAGTATGTAGAATGAGTTAAGATTATCTATGAAGATCAGGTATGTACATCCTCTATTTTATTTTGGGCATTATTCGACTAAAATCTAATTTCTTTTAATGAGGCATCTCTTGAAATATTGTTTCTCTTAGAAATCTAATATTCATGGACATTTCTAATTCTTAATATAAATCTCTTTTTACTGTTGTGATAATTAATTAGACATGTTATATGGGTCTCTAGGCCCCTCCTACCTTTTGGTCTTTTGTTTGATATTGACTAAAATGATAGTCTTGCCACTCTATTATAGCATGTTGTGGGTTTGACTAGATTATCTAGAATAGTGGTACTTATGTACAACCATACTTATATAGGGCGTGCGTATTCCGCCTGGGGTGTGCGTTTCCACCCTTGTTTACTTTTTAGGCCATGATCCTATGGTGTTATGGCCCTATTTTAGGTATTTTTAGTCTACATTGTATGCATGCAACCATTTACTATTTTATATTGTGATTATTGGTGATTGTTTTGGCAAGGCACTTTATTTCTCATACTTGTATATGAATTTTTATATATGCCTCATTTCTCTTGTTACACTTCTTTTGAATTTACCTAATTGCTATTAGCCCCCTTCTTATGGGAACATCTCTTTTTGTTATCATAACCCTATATAATGCCCAAAGTGTTTAATATATGTACATACTCAGCTCTTTGTTGACCTCTATGTTGTTTCCTATGTTCTGGGTGATGTTCCCTTCCACCCAGGTTTAGGTGCATTAAAGATCAAGGTTTCTTGAAGATCATATAAAGAGAATTGTACCTAAGGATAGCTTGGAATGGCTAGGTTACTCTCTGCTACTGGGCTTATTTGTAGTTAGTTCAAGTTTTTGTAATATCACATTTCATGGTGATGAGAAATTGTATAATAATACCCATAGTAACTTTGTAATAGTTTTGTTCTACTGCTTATTCATTATCATGATCTGTAATATGTGCCATTTGAGAAATGAATGAAATTCATCCTTTCTGTATACCCATTTGGTACGTTTGGGATTGGATGGGTTATTTCTTCAATTCAGTGAAGAGTGGATCCCCTATTGGGTCTCACTCTTTACAAGCAATCTCGTACTTCAAAATTTTCCAGCTTATAGTTCTACTTTTTTGGTCAAATATAAATTTAGATTGTGATCAGTGTACCCCTTTACACCTAGCTCTTCCTTATTACCATAACCAAGGAACCAATCCTTTTATTGCTTCTCAAGTACCTTAGGATGTTCTTTATGGTATTCTAGTGATTTTTACTTGAATATGACTAATATCCACTCATCATGTCCAATACATATGAGATAACTGTATAAGTACATAACATTTCTTACATGATCGATTTAACTACGAATGCATATGCATCTATCCACATGTTCCTAGTCTTCACAAGAACTGGGACACTAGGCTCCTGATAGACTAACTCTAGGGAACATGGATAGGTTTTCTCTCATTGATTCCTACATGTTGAACCCCTTCAACATCTTATCAATGTATGCGCTTTTTTGTAGGTCAAGAAGCTTTCCAGATTTATCTCTATAGATCTCCATTCCTATCACATAGGATAATTTACCTAAACTTTTCATAGAGAAGGTATCTTCCTAGACAAGTTTTAATATTTACAGTATAAGGATGTTATTCATCATCATTATGTGGAATAGAAATATGCTACTAGTAAATCTTTTGCAATTACATATTTTGACTATTTTTTCAAATAGAAGATTCTAGCTCTAAGATGTTTGCTTCAATCCATAGAATGACCTTTGTATCTTATAGACTTTATTTGCAATATTGGATTTATAAAACCTTCTAGGTTGTTTCACCGGCACATCCTCTACAATATTCATGTTAAGGAATGTGGTTTTAACATCCATATGCCAAATTTCATAGTCATAACAAGATGCAATGGCAAGCATGATCCTAATGAATTCAACCATGTCAATTGGTGAAAGGATTTCATCATGTTCAACACCTTGAACTCATTTGAAACTCTTTGTAAGAAATCTATCCTTACATGTTGGTCTTCTTCTTGAAGACCCAAATGCACCCTATGGGTTTTACCCCTTCAGGTGGATCCACCAAGCTCAAACCTTTTTGGTTTACATGGAGTCCATCTTGGATCACATGGCCTCTAGCCATTTCTCAAATTTGGGTTCCTCAATAGCTTCTAGATTGGTTGTTGTCTCATCATCTTATGACCAACTTACCACCTTTCTAAGTTATAAGATATCATAATCTTTCAAACTCAAGGTGTCTTCTGATGCAGCCCTATTTTAGGGCTCCATCCTATGCCATTTTGTATTTAAGTTGCATCTAAACATGTTAGATTACAAGTATTTTCCCCCAATATGATTATCATTGCAAATACGCTTATGGATGCTCTTTACACTGTATTTCAGGTACTTGGACCATGCTTAGATGGACGAGAGAGAGAGAGAGGGAGTTCTAGGGTTCCCCCACTCAAGGAGGGACCCAAAGAAGGCCCCAAAGTCTCCCTCAACCTATCTCCAGTGGCCAAGAATTGTCTCCAAACAAAGGCATCCAAGATTTATGAAGTTTAAAGCCATGCTAGCATTAGAAGACCCCAGCACGGCCGTGGTGCCATGGAACGGCCGTGCTGGCAATTGAGCAAAGTTACAGGTTGATCGACAAATCATTGAAGTTCAAGCAAGTCAGCCACCACGGCCATGTTGCCCAGCACGGCCGTGTTGGATGAAGATGGAACGGGCGTGCTGCTCAAAACGACCTCCTCCCAACTCTGCCACCACGGCCGTGCTACCCAGCACGGCCATTCTACCTAGTACCCAACACGGCCGTGCTGCTCAGCACGGCCGTGCCACCAGCCCTCGTTTTCACCCACCAACCTGTTAAATTAACACTTAGCCAACACGGCCGTTCCCCTCCACCACGACCGTGCCTACTCCTACCCAGCACGGTCGTGCTGCCCAGAACGGTCGTGCCACCACCCCAAAACCTATACAACTTTCACTGATTTTCCCATTCTATCCCTACTTAGCCCTAACCCCTATATAAGCACTAGTTGCTTCTAGGGCTTGAGGGAGAGCACTCCCCAGCCGTCATCCAGCTGCTCCCTTGCATCCTTTGCTCCCATCCACCCATTTCCTTGCATTCAACCCCATTTCCACCCATTTTCCACTCATTTCCACCATAGAAACCTAGTTTCTCTAGGTTTCTGTCCATCCATTCCACCATTTTCATGCACCCCTGCACCATTGGAGGAGGGAGGACGTCTGCAGCTATTTGGAGGTGAAGAAGAAGGCCACTTCATCAAGCTTCATGGAGTTTCTTCCTCTTCTACCCCCTTTTTTTCCTGTTTTCATGAACATGTATAGCTAAGCCCCCTTGTGGTGGGCTTTTTGGGATTAAAATGTTACTTTGATACCATGTTGGGGGATAAATTCTTGTAATGAACTCAATTCATATTTATGATGATTACTTCTTGCTTCCATCTCTTTTCCTATCTTATTGCATGTGGTTTGTGCTTCTTGTATGGATTGCTTGTTTTGAGGTTTTTGATGACACTTCATTTCTAGGAGGAATTGGGGTGTATGTGGCAATCTTAGGAATGGCTCCTAGGTCCAATTAGTGGATCCCTAGCTAGCCCCCTTTGTTCCTACATACACACCCCTCCTCTTACAAATGAGTGTGAGATTTAAGTGGCTAGTGTAAGTGAGAGTGATGCAATTGCCTAAGGCCTTCTAAAGGCTAGAGTGGCTAGTGGCATGAGGATTACCCCCTTCATCTCCACTCCCATCTCTACCCTCAACCCTCAATTGTCCACTATCACTTACCCTAGAAACCTAGATTGGCCAATCTCACTAGAACTACACCTAACCCTAGTCTTCTACTAGTAGTATAGGGTATGTTCTAATGACATTGCCCTTGTTGTTTGGTTTGGTAATCTAGATATGGATCGAGCACCATGCATGTTTAATGAACTCCCCAAACTAAAATCGAAGTGACATTTCCCAAATGGCCCACCCAACTTAATCACCTTGCTAAAACCCTAATCACTTAGTATGTTTGTTAATGCTAGCTTAGTTCAATTGCTTTAGTTTAACTTAGTCAATTGCTTGGTTTTACTCTTTAGTGTTAACTTAGGCTTTTGCTCATGCTAGTGGTTAGTTTAGTTCGTTTTTTCTTCTTGGCTTGCTAGAGTAGTGTAGCCCTTCTTATTCCTGCTTAGTTAGTTGGATAACTTAGTTTGCTAGTTTGCTTGCTCTTTCATAATTTAGTTTCCTTTTCGCATTTCTTACTTGCTCATTAGTATAATCAACCAACAATCAATCTTAAAACCCTAAAAACCCTACTCTCTGCTCTAGGAACGTAGCTCACGTTGTCTAACTCTAGCGCCCCCTTTATCCTCGCGGAGCGACCCCGTACTTGCCGCCTCACCTATACTACGACACGACCCCGTGCGCTTGCGGGCGTAGTGTCTTAGTAGACGTAGGTAGTTAGTGTGGGACCATATAAATTTTGAAAGCACAATCCCATATCACGTGCATCCCGACCTCGTGGATTGCATTTGTTGCAAGCCTCTAGCGGGAGCGCACCAAGATTTCTGGCGCCGTTGTCGGGGATAGAGGCGCTCGGCCTAGTTAGATAGTGTAGCTTAGCCTTTTCTTTTGCCCTCACCATTGCTATTATTTATTCTTTGTGTTACTCTTGCATATTGGTTTGCTAACTTGGCTCCTTGTTGTTTGCTTGTGATTTGCACAGGTGACAGCTGTGCATGCGTAGCACGCGTTTGACTTGCACCGAATTGGTGGTTTACGACCCCGAGATTGGGAGAAGAAGATGTCAAGCTCGCCGCAACCTATACCGAGAGGCCGAGATGGCACAGAACGACCCACCACCAGATGTTCCACCTCCTCCACCACACCGCCCGCTTCATGAGTATTTCACGCCGGGGAACTACAAGTCCCCCATAGCCATGTTGGTAGACCAGATGCCCGGTCAGCAGTTCTCCATTCTGCCGACACTCTTGGGACTCCTTCCCACATACTACGGAATGGAGAACGAAAATCCTTATCACCATATAGATGCGTTCTTAGAAACGTGTTTGACCTTCCGCACGCCTGCTGCCACCGACGACTCGATCCGTAGAATGCTCTTTCCTTTCTCCCTCAAGGAGAAAGCCAATGAGTAGTACGTCTCGAGGCCAGAGCTCGTCACATGGAATGAAGTAAAGAATGAGTTTCTGAAGAAGTTCTTTCCAATAGCCAGGTTATCCTACATGAGAAGATGCATCACGTCCTTCGCCCAAAAAGAGAACGAACCCTTCCACGAGGCGTGGGAGAGATTCCAGAAGTTGCTTCGTGACTGCCCTCATCATGAGGTCCCGCTTTGGCAGCTGGTTCAAGCCTTCTACACCAGGCTTGAGGAGCAGAGCCAAAACAATGTAGATTCTTCTTGCGGGGGCACGTTCATGGCCAAGCCACCCGAGGACTCATGGCCACTGTTTGAACATCTCACCGAGAATTCTCGCCATCGAGCTTCCACTAAAGGGGGGCATTGCAGCCGGAACTACACTCCTCCGCCTTCCTCTGTGGCTCCCGCACGCAATGCGACCAACCCCGATATGATGAAAATGATGGCAGATATGATGCAAATGATGAAGAATCAAGTGGGTGGCTCTTCTAGCCAACCCGCAATGGCTGTGGACATTGTAGATGAGGAATTTAATGCTTTACATTCCTTTGGTGGCCGCAACAACCAGGGCCCGATGTCCCAATCCTACACTCCCGAGTGGAGGAACCACCCAAATTTCTCTTGGAAACAACCAAATGAGGATGGATAAGGACAGGGGCAGCATAAGCCACGCTACAGCTCTAAGTTTGAGGATGAGGTTCTTGGAAGGCTAAGAAGCGTAGATGAAGTCAAAAAGGACGTCAACGCACATGGCCAGTCTATAAGCCAACTTGAGCAGAGGTTGGATCAGATTTCTCTCTCTTTGGCTAGAAGAGAAGAAGGAAGACTCCCCTCTCAACCTATGCCAAATCCAAACAATGATGGGACTTTTGAATATGCTCCTCCTCCTCCTCAAGCGCCGCTCATTATCAATATGCTCCGCCTCCACCTCATACTTACCAACAACCACCACCACAATATCATCCCCCACCACAACAACAACCGCAACCCCAATTCATCCTTCAAAACCCCAACTCCGCTCACCAAAGGCCTCCACCACCCCAACAGCCACAACCACCTCCACAAGCTCCCCCTTCTACCACCCATGAGCATGTGAAGGTTGTGACTACTTTGAGGAGTGGTAGGACTTTGGAGAGGTCCCATGGTACAGTTGTTGGCAGAGATGATACTGAGGCAGAGCAGGTTGATACTGAGATGCAGATTGATGATACTGTGATAAGAGGCAGTGTTGATACCGTGACGCCGAGCAGTGATACCGTGATACCGAGCCGTGATACCGTGATTCCAATGATACCAGTGGATGATACTGTTGATTTGGACCGATTGGGTTCCCAACTCCCTCCATATCCTGATGCACTCGAGGAGCCTTCTGCTGCAAAGAAAAAGAAGAAGCATGCGGAAGATATTCTAGAGATCTTCAAGCAAGTGAAAATCAATGTACCTCTTATAGATGCAGTCAAGCAAATTCCGTCCTATGCAAAGTTCCTTAAAGAATTGTGCACCTTCAAAAGAAAAACAACAGGGAGGATGCCTAAGAAGATCAAGCTCACTGAGCAAGTGAGCTCCATTCTCCAACACACCATCCCCCAGAAAAGAAAAGACCCCGGCGCTCCCATCATCTCATGCTACATCGGGGCACATCGCATAGACCAGGCTCTTCTTCACTTGGGGTCTAGCGTAAACTTGATGTCGTATGATCTGTTTGCTGAGCTCCAAATGGGAGAATTGAGGCCAGCCCATTGCACTCTACAGTTCGCCGACCGATCTGTGAAGACACCTAGAGAGCGTGTGGATGATGTGCTGGTCCGTCTTGATGAGGATACTTTTGCCTTCTTCCCAGCCGACTTTATCATTCTTGATATGGAGAAAGAATATAGAAAGGTTCCAATCATCTTGGGGAAACCTTTCTTAGCCACAGCTGATGTCGTGATCCATGTGAGAACTGGGACCATGTATGTTACATTCATGCACATGAAGATCCGGTTGAACATCTTCAAGTCGTCTACTACAGCTGAAGTGATAGGAGCCACCGAGGAAGATTGTTATTTGGTGGAATGCCTAGATGAGATTGTTGAAGAGTTCCTACCTGCGTGGATTGAGACTGCCACCCAAGGTAGAGGTCTTGAACCAATTGTTGAGTTCCCTGATGATGATGATAAATATGAGGAAGAGTGTGAGTTAGCCTTAGTGGCTGCAATCCAGAACCTCCCTTCTATTTCTGCACCTTTGAAAAACTCCCTTGAAGCACCCCCAGTTCTTGAGTTGAAGAAACTTCCTGAAGGATTGAAGTACGCTTTCCTTGGCTCAAATGACACCCTCCCGGTGATCATTTCCTCCATTCTCTCTCCTGAGCAAGAAGATGCCTTGATGGAAGTCTTGAGGAAAAACATCCAGGCCATTAGATGGTCTATTGCTGACTTGAGAGGGATTGACCCCTCTATCTGTGTGCATCAGATATACTTAGAAGAAGATGCGAGGCCAAACCGTCAAATTCAAAGAAGGATAAATCCAAAATTGAAGGACGTTGTAACTCAAGAGGTTGTTAAGTTGCTTGATGCAGGGATCATCTACCCCATTTCTGACAGTACGTGGGTGAGTCCCATTCAAGTTGTGCCCAAGAAGGGTGGGATTACAGTTGTAGAGAATTCCGATGGTGAGCTTATGCCGGTGAGAGAGCAATCAAAGTGGAGAATGTGCGTGGATTACTGGAAGCTCAACGAAAAGACAAAGAAGGATCACTACCCACTTCCGTTTCTTGATCAGATTCTAGAGAGATTAGCTGGTCAGAGCTCTACTGTTTTCTTGATGGGTACTCGGGATATTTTCAGATTGCTGTGCATCTGGTGGACCAGGAAAAGACGACATTCACTTGTCCAAGTGGTACATTTGCCTACCGGAGAATGCCATTTGGATTATGCAATGCCCCTTCCACATTCCAGAGATGTATAACCTCGATCTTTGCTGACATGCTTGATTCGTCACTTGAGGTTTTCATGGATGATTTTTTAGTTTTCGGGAAGACCTTTGATGAATGCTTGCTACATCTAGCTGCGGTACTGGAAAGATGTGTGAAAGTTCACTTAGTCCTATCTTGGGAAAAAAAGTCATTTCATGGTACCTGAGGGTATAGTTCTGGGACATCTAGTTTCGAAAGATGGGATTGAAGTTGACAAGGCCAAGGTGGGCCTTATTTCTACACTCGACTTTCCTTCGACCGTAAGACATGTTCGATCTTTCTTGGGACATGCAGGCTTCTACCGGCGTTTTATCAAGGACTTTAGCAAAATCTCAAGACCACTCTGTCGATTACTTGATAAAGAAGTTGAATTCCAGTTTGATGACAAATGTGTTGAAGCCTTCAATCATTTGAAAGAGAGGCTTATTTCTGCTCCTATCATGCAGCCCCCAGATTTCTCTTTGTTGTTTGAGATCATGATGGATGCATCTGATATGGCGGTGGGGGCTGTGCTGGGTCAACGCATTGGCCGAATTCCTCATGCTATCTATTATGCAAGCAAAACGTTAGACGATGCTCAAGGAAACTATACGACTATCGAGAAGGAGTTGCTTGCGGTGATCTTCGCTCTTGACAAGTTCTGGCCGTATCTCTTGCAAAACAAAGTGACAATCTACACGGACCATGCTGCGTTGAAGTATCTTATGTCCAAGAAAGACTCAAAGCCAAGTTTGATCCGATGGATTTTGTTGCTCCAAGAATTTGACATAGAAATTGTGGATAAGAAAGGAATAGAAAATGGTGCTGCAGATCATCTCTCCCTCCTTGAGGGGCCTTTTGATGTGACAAGTCCAATCAAAGAGACAATTCCACATGAACAACTCCTCTTAGTCTCATCTATCCAAAAGCCATGGTACAAGCACATAGCGAATTTCCTAGCTAGTGTGAGGATACTGAGCATGTGGACAAGAGAGGAAAGCAAGAGATTGTTTGCTATGGTAAAGAACTACATTTGGGATGACCCACACCTCTTTAAGTACTGCCCAGACCAACTCATCAGAAGGTGCATTCCGGAGATAGAGCAGCAAGAAGTCTTATCTATGTGTCATTCCGGAGTGTGTGGAGGCCATTTTGGAGGGAAACGCACGGCCGCCAAAGTTCTTCAATGTGGATTCTACTGGCCGACATTGTTCAAAGATGCTCATGACTTTTGCAAGAGTTGCATCAAGTGCCAAATAGTAGGCACTATCTCAAAGAGGGACATGATGCCTTTGTCGCCTATCTTGGTGGTAGAAGTGTTTGATGTTTGGGGGATTGACTTTATGGGTCCTTTCCCTCCCTCTTTCGGGTATGTCTACATCTTGGTCTCCATAGACTATGTATCAAAATGGATTGAGGTTGTGGCAACAAGAACAAATGATCATAAGGTGGTGTGTGAGTTCGTCAAATCCAACATCTGTAGCCGTTTCGGTGTTCCAAGGGCTATGATTAGTGATGGCGGGAGTCATTTCATTCACCACACCTTAGAAGGGCTGCTAAAGAGACATGGAGTTAACCATCGTGTAGCTACTCCTTATCACCCTCAAATGAGTGGTCAAGTTGAGCTGGCAAATCGGGAGATAAAGCTCATTTTGGAGAAGACGGTGCAACCGGACCGTAAGGATTGGTCACTTCGACTCAATGAAGCTTTATGGGCATATAGGACTGCATATAAAGCCTCGATTGGCACTACTCCATTCAAACTTGTCTATGGTAAGAGTTTCCATTTGCCGGTTGAGATGCAACACAAGGCACTGTGGGCCTTGAAGAGGATGGACTTTGATGAAGAGAGTGTCGGAATGAGAAGAAAGTTTCAATTGCATGAGCTAGAAGAGATGCGACATGAAGCCTATGAAATGTCAAAGAACTACAAGGAAAGAACCAAGTTTCTACATGACAAGATCATAAAGAAGAAAGAGTTTGAGCCCGGCAAATGGGTATGGTTGTACAATTCAAGGATGAAGTTCTTCCACGGAAAGCTTCGTTCTAGATGGGAAGGTCCTTACCTTGTCAAGAAGGTGTACCCATCCGGGGCAGTGATCATTTGTGCAAAAGAAGGAGCTAAGGAATTCGTTGTTAATGGGCAAAGGCTGAAACCTATCGTTGAAGTCGGCCCGGACAAGGCCAACCAAGACTATGATGTTGTTATGCTGGTAGAAGAAGAATTTGATGAAGAGGAATGCTTAGATGAGGATGAGAAGGGGATCTACTACAAAGATCTCTTGAAAGTTCCAAAGAAATGACGGAGCACAACAATCAATAAGCTTGGTTGAAGGCGTAAAATTTAGCACTAGTGGGAGGCAACCCACGTGGTTTGAGATTCTCGAACCCTTCTTTTGATACTTTTGTTTTGTTTTACACAAATACACACACGCACACTTGTGCTTGATAGTTTTGTTTTTAGTTTTGATGGAATGACAGGTTGAATAGGTCCAAGCTGAAGATTGAGGCACAGTCAGTCAAGGTGGTGGATATCCCACCAAGAAAAGCTCATTCATGACGATTAAACGATGAGTTTTGAAGAGTTTTGATGAATTTTTGAAGTTTTGACATAAAAGAGAGTAGCACGGCCGTGCTGGGACCACACCAGAACGGCCATACTGAAACGGAATGGCTGTGCTGACAAAGATGCATTTAACAGGTTGATTGGAGATTTTTGGCCCCTACCAACACGGCCGTGCTGACCAAAATGGCTGTGTTGGCATAAAACCAACACTGCCGTGCTTGCCACCACGGCCGTGCTGGCCCATATAAACCTAAAATATACCCCGACCCAACACGACCCCTCGTTCATTCTTGTGAACCAGAACGGCCGTGCCGCGATTTCTGGCGATTAGGGCGAGTCCCCCACACCCCCAAATCACCTCCTCTTGCTCCCAAACTCCGGATTTGAGGTTCCTTTGGTCCCTAATCGTCTTCCCCAGCCTCTAGCTTTGATTTCCACCATTCATCACCACAGATTCCTCCAGCTACACGCATATTCCGCCCCATCAGCCCGGAGCTGCGTTTTTCCAGTGCAAGCTTCGTTCCTCGTCAAAGAACCTTGCAATCATGAAGGGCATGGGCAAGGCAATCAAGAAAGGAGTGGAGAAGACCACAAGCATCCTCACTGGGGGTAAAAGAAGATCCAAACGAGCGGCCGATTCACAGCAGTCCGTCGGCGCCTCCTCACCGTCCAACTCAGTTTCACGTTCCTTTGGACGGTCGGCGTCGATGAGCTCATCTCGGCTACGCTCTCCCTCCAGCGAGCACCTCTCAGATCCAAGCTACAACAACCCGGGGGAAGAGGAGGAGGAAGAAGAGGAAGAGCTGGAGAATCTGGTGGATTCTATTGAAATCACCGCACCAACTCGTGAGCGAAGGGCTAAGAAAACTAATGAAGCTTCGTCCTCACGCCTACCGCCACGACCAACTCCAGCAAGGAATTCGACGTCATCGGCCCGACCCAGTGGAAGCATTGAAAGAGTGCCCTTGAACTGGGACACAAGTTCGGGGTCACATACCTATCAAGAAGAGGAAGTGGATGATACTGAGAGAGAGGAATTGGAGGATGAACCAGTGGATATCCTATCAAGACTAGAGGAAGATAGACTCACATGGGCGGGAAAGTAACCACAAGGAACCACTTATGGTAGAGGAGTCGCAAGAAGCGCAGCAGTAAAACCCCTTCACCCCGAATGTATGACAAGAAGGGTGATTGCCACTAGATATGCATGTGTGCCCACAATGGAAGCTTTAGGTATCTTTTTCAGTTTTGAGTTTCATCTAAAACGTTGTGGATTGTACGACATTTTAACTAAGGCCGAAGATGCATACTTGGAGATCACTCACGAGTTCTTCGCAACCTTAGAGAAGGTTCAGTTCCGAGGAGAAGATGCTCTCAGGTTCAAATTAAACGTCTCAACACATGTCCTCAACGCCTCTCAGATCAATGCAATCTTTGCCCCCAACCCAGAAATGGAAAGGAAATTCAACGGGGGAAGATTTGACAAGAATGGTAAGGCAGATTACGCCAAGATGTGGAAGACGATCACAGGTGAAACCACTTTCACTTCAGGGAAATCCAAAACAAGCAAGATCCACAACCCATTCATGAGATATTTGCAAAAAGTGTTGGCAAATACCGTGTTTAGTCGCTATGATAATCAAGGATCAGGCGGCCAGAAAGACCTTTTTCTCATAGCTACAGTTGCAAGCGCGGGGTTCGTGAATGTGGGTGCCATGTTTATTGATCATGTGAAGACAATCCCATCCAAAAGTAAAAATCCATTCATCATGGGAGGGATTGTCACCACTTTGGCGAGGGCGTTGGGATGCAATCTGGAAGGGCTCACCAAGGTAGATGGAAACAAACATGTGGACCTAAACTATCTTGTGAGGTCACAGATGATATCTGTCAAGGATGACAAAAATTTTTATGTGCTGAACCTCGGCTACCCTGGAATCACTTTGGAACTCCCTTACCATGCCCTCCCTTTGCTCAAGAATGCAGGGCCTGTGGATGATTTTCTCAATCGGTTATCAAAATATGAGGCAGAAACCCCTAGAGAAGGATACATAGCACCAAGTGTAGTCTTACCTGATGAGGAGGGGGAAACAAGCGTGCCAGAACAGCAACGATCTTTGGAGCATCCACGCCGCACAAGGCCGAGAATGGAAGAGTTTGAGGCGCAGCCACCTCCGACAAATGCATATGATATGGCATCCATCCATGCACAGTTGGAGGAGATTCAGAAAATGCAATAGGACATGTGGTTGGATCAGCAGCAGATGCATCACCAAATCAACCACATGTATCAGTACCAGCATGCGCAGACACAAAGAAACCCCCAATGGGGGGAGGATTTCTGGGGGTCCATTGCTAGCTACCAGGAGACATACCCGCCTCCACAGGAGAAGTACTGGGGCCACTACTACCAGCATCCTCCTCCATAGTCTGGCCCATCGCAGGACCCCACACCACCACAACCCCGATTTCTACCCTATCATCCCTAAGCTTTAGTTTCATGCTGAGGACAGCATGGTTCAAAAGTTTGGGGTGGTAGGGCGGTAAGCCCTATGTTTTCAGCTTATTTTGATAGTTCCCTATTCCACCTGATCATTGTTTGTTTGATGATTTAACCCACCTAGTATAGATTGTCTTTTGCTTGCATCTTCGCATGACATGTAGTTGATTTCTGCATTTTTGAGTAATTTTTCAAAAATTGTGCTTCTTCATACCATGCATTGCATTCTCATGTAGTTTTGATAATTTCTTGTGCATGTTAAGTAGGATTTGCTGCTTTATGTCTTTAAAATTCCCTAAAGTAGGTTTAGATGTGACTTAGTGCAAATTGGCACCATTTTGGCCAATTTTGCCCAGATTTGAATATTCTTGCTCCGATGGGACATTTTGACTTAATCTCCAATGTTTGAAATGAAAAGGTTTACTCTTGTGACAAATGCATGCTACATTCTTAGATTTTATTGATATATGGTCTTGTTTGTGATTTTTTACATGTGAACCACATCTTTTAAGTCTGTGAATGCTTTGGTTGAATCATGAATTGAGCAAGCGACAAATGCTTAAATCCAATGGAATCACTTGGTAGAAATATGAATTTTGTGTTAATTCTATCATGTGTTGTGATATTACTTGGTGAAGTGTTGAATTAGCTTTCATGCAGGGAATCGTATGTTGAAAACTACATTGATGACCCCTCTTTGATCTGACTTTTCTTCCACCATCTTCATACCCCTCCGCCTCATAAAAAGATGCCAAAGTGCACATATTAGCCGTGGCCACCTCCAAAAGTTTGGGGTGGCCACATCTTTATCTCCCCGCTTCACTCTATCCACCTTGCGCCCTACCTACACCATGGGCAAAGAAAAAGAAAAGAAAAGCAAAAATAAAATAAAAGGATGCTCCTGTTTAAGAGCATTCAAATAAAGAAAAGAAGAGTGTGTAAAAGCACTCCAAATCTTACCGCAACCCTTTCTTCTTCTTTTATACCCATTGAGCTAGAAAACATCAAATCTAGTTCACTTTACCCTTTCTACAGCCAAGTGGATCATCTAGTGTGGTTTGAAGCATAAGACCGAATGCATGAAAGTGAAACAATGCTCCTAGTCACCTGTGATTAACACCAACATGAAACGGTCTACCCGGAATAACATAAAGGACATGTGGACAACTTGTGTTTCTATGCTTTATATTTTAAGTTTGTATGCTCAGTGCTCAGTTCATGATTGGATTGTGAAAGAAGGAGAGGAGAGATGTGAGACACATGCACTTAGTCATTTCCAAGACCATATATTCAATAATTTTATGTTGCTTTGCATTTGTCATTTGTTTTTGTTGAAAAGAACGGAAAAGAGAAATTAAGTTGGAGCATACTTGAGGACAAGTATGTTTTAAGTTTGCGGTGGTGATGCAGCCCTATTTTAGGGCTCCATCCTGTGCCATTTTGTATTTAAGTTGCATCTAAACATGTTAGATTACAAGTATTTTCCCCCAATATGATTATCATTGCAAATATGCTTCTGGATGCTCTTTGCACTGTATTTTAGGTACTTGGACCATGCTTAGATGGACGAGAGAGAGAGAGAGGGAGTTCTAGGGTTCCCCCACTCAAGGACGGACCCAAAGAAGGCCCCAAAGTCTCCCTCAACCTACCTCCAGTGGCCAAGAATCGTCTCCAAGCAAAGGCATCCAAGATTTATGAAGTTTAAAGCCATGCTAGCATTAGAAGACCCCAGCACGGCCGTGGTGCCATGGAACGGCCGTGCTGGCAATTGAGCAAAGTTACAGGTTGATCGACAAATCATTGAAGTTCAAGCAAGTCAGCCACCACGGCCGTGTTGGATGAAGATGGAATGGGTGTACTGCTCAGAATGACCTCCGCCCAACTCTGCCACCACGGCCGTGCTACCCAGCACGGCCGTTCTACCTAGTACCCAACACGGCCGTGCTGCTCAGCACGGCTGTGCCACCAGTCCTCGTTTTCACCCACCAACCTGTTAAATTAACACTTAGCCAACACGGCCATTCCCCTCCACCACGACCGTGCCTACTCCTACCCAGCACGGCCGTGCCACCACCCCAAAACCTATACAACTTTCACCGATTTTCCCATTCTACCCCTACTTAGCCCTAACCCCTATATAGCACTAGTTGCTTCTAGGGCTCGAGGGAGAGCACTCCCCAGCCGTCATCCAGCTGCTCCCTTGCATCCATTGCTCCCATCCACCCATTTCCTTGCATTCAACCCTATTTCCACCCATTTTCCACTCATTTCCACCATAGAAACCTAGTTTCTCTAGGTTTCTATCCATCCATTCCACCATTTTCATGCACCCCTGCAACATTGAGGAGGGAGGACGTCTGCAGCTGCTTGGAGGTGAAGAAGAAGGCCACTTCATCAAGCTTCATGGAGTTTCTTCCTCTTCTACCCCCTTCTTTTCCTGTTTTCATGAACATGTATAGCTAAGCCCCCTTGTGGTGGGCTGTTTAGGATTAAAATGTTACTTTGATACCATGTTGGGGGATAAATTCTTGTAATGAACTCAATTCATATTTATGATGATTACTTCTTGCTTCCATCTCTTTTCCTATCTTATTGCATGTGGTTTGTGCTTCTTGTATGGATTGCTTGTTTTGAGGTTTTTGATGACACTTCATTTCTAGGAGGAATTGGGGTGTATGTGGCAATCTTAGGAATGGCTCCTAGGTCCAATTAGTGGATCCCTAGCTAGCCCCCTTTGTTCCTACATACACACCCCTCCTCTTACAAATGAGTGTGAGATTTAAGTGGCTAGTGTAAGTGAGAGTGATGCAATTGCCTAGGGCCTTCTAAAGGCTAGAGTGGCTAGTGGCATGAGGATTACCCCCTTCATCTCCACTCCCATCTCTACCCTCAACCCTCAATTGTCCACTATCACTTACCCTAGAAACCTAGATTTGGCCAATCTCACTAGAACTACACCTAACACTAGTCTTCTACTAGTAGTATAGGGTATGTTCTAATGACATTGCCCTTGTTGTTTGGTTTGGTAATCTAGATATGGATCGAGCACCATGCATGTTTAATGAACTACCCCAACTAAAATCGAAGTGACATTTCCCAAACGGCCCACCCAACTTAATCACCTTGCTAAAACCCTAATCGCTTAGTCTGTTTGTTAATGCTAGCTTAGTTCAATTGCTTTAGTTTAACTTAGTCAATTGCTTGGTTTTACTCTTTAGTGTTAACTTAGGCTTTTGCTCGTACTAGTGGTTAGTTTAGTTCGTTTTTGCTTCTTGGCTTGCTAGAGTAGTGTAACCCTTCTTGTTCCTGCTTAGTTAGTTGGATAACTTAGTTTGCTAGTTTGCTTGCTCTTTCATAATTTAGTTTCCTTTTCGCATTTCTTACTTGCTCATTAGTATAATCAACCAACAATCAATCTTAAAACCCTAAAAACCCTACTCTCCACTCTAGGAACGTAGCTCACGATGTCTAACTCTAGCGCCCCCTTTATCCTCGCGGATCGACCCCGTACTTTCCGCCTCACCTATACTACGACACGACCCCGTGCGCTTGCGGGTGTAGTGTCTTAGTAGACGTAGGTAGTTAGTGTGGGACCATATAAATTTTGAAAGCACAATCCCATATCACGTGCATCCCGACCTCATGGATTGCATTTGTTGCAAGCCTCTAGCGGGAGCCCACCAAGCTACTAGATCTATGAGGTTTTGTACTACATATGGATCTTAAGATTCCACAAAAAGATGTTATTCTCATCATTCCCATTATACCCCTTTAGGTTCAGTGTTTTTCTTATTTGTCTTGATATTTTTGAGTTCTACTTTTCTCCCACTAATTCCTTTGGAATTTATTTCCCTTTAAGAATGCATCCATCCCAGAAACAAACAATTTTGTTGTGGAATTGGAATATAAAAGTAGTGTTCAACAATAAATCATTTTTGTGATTTGTGGACAAATCTTTTCAAGAAACTATTTTCTTATATAAGCTTCCAATCTGAATACTTATAAAAGACTCATCGGGACACTTCCCATGCCATATCTCATATGGAGTCTCTTAAACTATTTTAGACGGTATGTTGTTTTAGTATAAAGCATGTGCCAAAAAAAGAAATTGGAAGGTCATCTAGATCAATAATTGCATCTTGACTAACATGGTGTGATTCCTTCTTTCTGATACATTATCATTGTGTTTCAAGTGGTGTTCTTCATGATACACTATCATGATCCCCAAGAATGTCCTCAAACTCTTAGTTAAAAAAATTCAACGTCTATCATATCAAAGTGTCTTAATACTTTTACCAAGATGGTTATGTACTTCATTCATGATTTATTTCAACACATTATGAAATTGATCAAAACTACATATCTACTGAGGTCATCAGTAAATATGATGAGGTGCTATTAACCAACTCTAGCATTTATTCTAAATGGTCTATGTACATTAGTATGTATGAGTCTTAATAGAATAGTCACTCTCCAAATACATCTAGTGAATATGGCTTTATCATATTGCCTAATAAATAAGACTTAAATGTATCTATTATTTCAATAACCAAAAGAGTCTAGATAACAATTATTATGGATTCTAGAATGAATTTCTCATTTACAATCCATGGATTACAATGCT
The DNA here is from genome assembly GCA_963693085.1 of Alisma plantago-aquatica. NCBI lineage: Eukaryota > Viridiplantae > Streptophyta > Magnoliopsida > Alismatales > Alismataceae > Alisma > Alisma plantago-aquatica. The sequence continues at coordinate 614,999,733 of OY856411.1, read as the reverse complement.
ATAGGTATCCATTATTTGATTCATCAAGTCATTCAATATATATATCATACATATTTGTATCTACAACTATCAAGTATATATTATGAGACATAGGGCATTGCCATAAAAGATCATATCTTTGAAATCAAAACATAAATTATATTCAGAATATTCTTATCTATAAAAGATGCATGATGTTTTCATTAATAGAAGGTACATAATAGAAATTCACTAATTCTATTACATGCCCTTTACATAAATGATAGATCATAACTATAGTGGAAACAACCCTGGATTCATACAGTTCTAGCTCACTTCTACTCAGGTGTTGAAGTGTCGATCTTTATCTCTTTCTTCTTCTTGAGTTTTTCTATATAAAGAGGACAATTCCTTTTCCACTGTCCTTGTTGGTGACAATGGTGTCACTTTCCTTCCTTATTTACTCCTTTAGCTTTTAGTGGAGAAGACTTTGGTTTATGGATATCTTTAGAACTCTTCTTAGCTTGGCCTTTTCCCTTGGAATTCCCTCTGTTGATCAACATCGCAGATTTGGGTTTGTTCTTCTTCATCTACGCTTTAGTTGTCTCAACTTGCCAATCAATTATGACAATAGATAGTAAAAACTATTCATGTTGTAGTTCATTACAAATTGGTTGTATGATTCCTCCAGTGACTACAAAACCATATATGTGTCCGACTCTTGATTCAAGGGGAATCCCAATCTAGCAAGGTTCTCCACATACCTAATCAACTTGAGTGTGTGGGGACCTACTTGATCTCCTTCCTCTATCTTGCACTTGAACAACTCCATTGAGACATCATATCTCTCTTGTCTTTCCTGATCTTGGTACATGTTCTTAAGATGTGTAACCATTTGAATAACATCCATGTTCTCATATTGTCTCTATAACTCATAGTTCATTGAGCATAACATCAGACACTTGAAATTCATGTCATCTTCATAATGCCTCCAGTAAGCATCCCTATCAGCAATAGGTGCATTGGAAGGAGGTTCATCTAGCTCTAGTGTCTCTAGGACATAGAGCTTGCACTCTAGACTGAGAATTATTCTCAACGTCTAAAATCAATCATGAAAGTTGTTCATGTTTAGTTTGTCCTTATCAAGGACCGATCGCAAAGAAAATGTGATAGATTCTACAGAAGAAAGTCTGCAACTTTGGTCCAAACACTTTCGATTAATTTGATTTGATAAGTTTGATGATATAAATAAGGCTCTTAATTAATGATCACTCCCACTATTTTGTTCAAATTGATAACCCTCTAATATCAACTTCAAATATTACAATTTACAACCTTTTAGTGAGATAAGACCCAAAATAATTGAGTTATTATCCACCCAACACCAGCATCCATAATCAATTATTAAGGTAGGCAACTTTTTCCAATTTCATCTCACACAATTCTTGGATAGATGGTATGTAAAACTCCTTGCTATAGTCCATTTGCATGCTTCTAGGAACTTGATCCCATTAAGGTCACCTAGTTATGCCTGAACGAAAGGCCAACATGTAGTAATGAACACTTCTTTCCATTCCCACATAACTACCATTACACTTCGATGATATGGACAACACACCATGCTTAGTGTGCCCCTACTTAGTTGATCAACATTTTCATGTGTGTTGCTTATGGAAAGCATCTAAGATATAATATGTTTGATTGAGAGATTTTGTAATTATATCAATAGATTTATTTATCCAATCACCACATACTTATAGTATGTATCATATACATGCTATAACCACAACAAAAACATGCAATCAGAAATATATGAGTGATGGCTATGGCCAGTCTAATGCAATTCCTTGGAGCCTCAAGGAATTTCCACCACCTAAGGTCAACATCATATGTAGCAACTTGTACTATAGAAATATATGATGCAACCAATCCAGGTCGATCGGTTCAACCATTCAGCCGGTCGATTGGCCTCTTGGTCATTCAGTTGGTGTCGTGGGTCGATCGTCTGGTCTCTGATCCAAGCAACGGCCGGACTCCTGCATCTAATTAGTTGGGCTACCAATTGATCAGTTCCTCCTGTCGGATGGCCTCCTTAGTCTTCTAATCAATCAGTTTGTCACATGAACTGGTTGGTTCTTCTAGTTGAGAATGTCTTCTCACAACAAAACATAAATTATAACTATCCTATTTCATATTACATTTTAAAAGGAAAAAATCTCAAGTTACATTCGATGGGAAATAGGAAGAAGAGAATTAATTTACATTTGGATAGAAGGGCAGTGGCTCGATATGCAAATTAAATAACAACTAGAAACAAACCAAACAGCAAAGCACACAATCCATAGGGGTTTTACCCTCAGCCATGCTCACATCCCAAATAAAAAAACTTTTAGGGTGACAAGTATTGATTGAATATATTTCATATAAATCTATATGGCCCATATTCAATACCCGTGCGGGTAGCTACACGCCCCCTCTTTTGGTTACTTTTTTTCGAGTTTTGTACTTTACACAAGTAGAGGGTTAGTTTACCTTTCAAGTTTTTACTTTCCATGCTTAAATTGTTAAATTTGTAACAACTATAACAAATATACAATTGCATATATATTTGATGTGTGTTCTGCCCAGTTTTACTTTTTTAGTCTTATAGTTATGTTTTTATTAACATAGTTATTTTATTATCCAGAGAGTTACTTTTTTGACCATATGGTTACATTTCATATGCATAGGTAGAGAAAATCTAGGTTACCCACCGGGAAACAAATGAACGGCCATATATATATATATATATATATATATATATATATATATATATATATATATATATATATATATATATATATATATATATATATATATATATATATATACATACATACATACATACATATATATATATATATATATGTGTGTGTGTGTGTGTGTATATATATATATATATGTATATATATGTGTGTATATATACATGTATATGTATGTACATATATATACGTATATATACATATACATATATATAATATGTATATTTACATATATATATGTACATATGTCTATATATGTATATGTACATATATATATATATATATATATATATATATATATGTGTGTATGTATATATATATATGTATATATATTTATATATATGTGTGTGTGTGTATATATATATATATTTGTATGCTCTTATGTGGTATTAATCGGATATACACATTAATATAACCAATTTAATATTTACATCTTATGCAATCAAAATATATTTGATCGCATTGATTTAAATCCAAATACACTATAGATTGGTGTGGATCTGATAACACTGATCAGGAATTGGAGTGACATATAAGGCAGCAGAACAAAAATTTAATGATTGATTCCCTAACTAGAAGATCGTTCCAATAACAATATATATAGGAATAAAGGTAACAAGAGTTTTACACGATCCTAGAGCAAGTCCAACAACAACTATTGCAGTAGTGTGCTTCTTCTCCAAGAAGTAGTTAATCAATCATCAACAACAAACTCCTAGTACAACACCACAGATGGCAGTGGACGACATCCTCCTAGTGGCTGGAAACAACCTCCAAACCTCTATAGTGGTCCATAATGACCATCGATAACTCCAAGTTGTACTACCAGAGCCAATGGAAAGGATCTGTCCCTTCGAACGTCAAGAGTGGTAGCACTAACTTGCTCTTCTAATTATCTCTCCCTTGTTATCCTCCCTTTTACAGGTAAGACTTGCTCGGGCTCTCTTGGATACCACAACCAAAGAGGAAAACAATTGTTAGATCTTATTATTGTGTCTGCGAAGCCCCCAGTACCCCTTTATTTATAGCAGGGCCAAGGTCAGGGTTTCCAATCCAGTTGGGAGTCGAAGAGAAAAAATTCACAAATTTTCGGAATGTTATATATGGTCAACCAGTCGGTTAACTGTCCAACTGGTTGACTCCGAGGTGAACGAGCCAATACATCTCTTGAACCGATCATTTCATTCACTTTCCTATTCTGAATCAAATTGGTATTCAATATTCAATTAATGCAAAACATTACATCAGCAACAATCCTTGATCTAATGGGATTAATCATTGAATCGGGCAGTTCATCACTTGAACCGATTGTATCAAACCTTAAACTAGTTGTTCATGTCCTGCACTACACCAAATACACACATTAGTGGCATTTGAGAAATGCCACTAAAAAAAATAAATGTCACTAAACATATTTAGTGGCATTTTTTGACACTTAAAAAAGTGCCTCTAGTACCAATGCCACTAGAAAGATAATGGATTAAGTTGTAAATGCCACTAAACGTTTTCTTTTAATGGCTTTCAATAGATGCCAAAAAATGCCACTAAAACATCATTTGGCATTTATAAAAATGTCACTATCCATCAATTGGCTTTTATAGGAATGCCACTATTTTGTATCATGTTGTTGTATGAAACTGTTCTTATTGAGTGTAATGGCGTATAAAAAAAGCCACTAATGACATACTAGTTGTGTATGATTAAATTTTCATGGTTTTTAGACATTCAGTTTTCAATTCACTGCCAAAATTTTTAAATGAACACCAATTGCTTTGAACTTACATTTTTAAAATATGGATCTTTTGTATTTACAATCAAATGCAAATTACATGGGGAGGATATTTTACCTTGCCCCTTTTAATAAATACAATGTACGTGTATAACATTTTTATATTTTATACAATAGATTCATTTTATGATGTTCTTGTTTCTTAGTAGCCATGCATAACACTTGCCAACTTCAATAAATTTCTAAAGCCCTTGCACCAACTACAACAGTAATCATATTCATTTCCATACAACAATTTCATCCTTCATGTTGTATATTTTGAAGCATGTGATGTTCAATAACTTCTTTAACTTGTCAAAATCACCCTTTTGCTCCTCCATTGTTGTGTTCCATCGATGTCAATAGTTCTGGCAATTCACCACTGGGCCAGAGAGGACCCAGAAACCACCTGACCTTAGAATCCTTTGTATCTCTAGAAGATATAGTCCACCTAAAAAAGCATAAATGGAGTAAGATAAACTCTAACATACCAAAATTTCAGGAAAACAAATAACAATGATTTGGCTGGCAATAACCAATTATGATATGTAAAAGAATTGGGGCATGTTATTTGGGAAAATAGTTTGCTAGTAGGGATACAATTTCTGACATGTACCAACACCGATCTTTGCTTTTTGGCCATTTTATGGGGATCTTATACCCAATAGGGGGAGGCACTAGGCAATCTTTCCTTTTAGAGATGGACGGGTAGTGTCATTCCATGAAGCTTAGTATGTAATTTCCTTACTTTCACCTCTATTATAAGGAAGGATTAAGTTACCACATGTAATAGACTTTTGTAGGGCAATAATATAGAAATTCTAGTCTATTTTACTACAAGTCATGCATATATGAATGACTCAAAAGACTGACCATGCTACATGTGTTGAACGACTTTTGTAGGGCAAGAAAATAGAACTTCCAACATAGTTGAGAAACATTTGGGGCGCTAGTCTTACCTTTGGATTGGTGCATGGAGTATATTCCTGATAGCCTTTGCTACGTTCAGCAGATATGTCGGGCTTTATCTACAGAGAAGTTGGGCCACTTGATTTCTTGTGAGATAGCACAATGGGTTTTGTCTCCCCATTGGAGAATCTATTCTTCTCTGAGCAGTAGATGTTACCAAGATAGAAGTTGAATCCACATAGAACCAGGAACATCAACATGATTCATGTACTAGTGGAAGAATATGTAACACATAGTGGTAGAAGTAACACATAGCTGAATCATGGTTATTTTGAATCAATTCATTAGCACTAGTGGTAAACATCCAAAGTCTTTAGAAAAAGTATAACATTTCATGCACAACCAAGAAAATAAGAGTATACATTGGAAAGGTACAAAATAGCATTCATATGGAATATGAAAAATGAATTGTGCTAGGACCATGTTCCACTTTTAGTATAAAACCTACAATCTAAATGTTATACACTAAAAGTGAATTGTGCTAGAATCGTGTTCCACTTGCAAATAAACATTATATTCATGTAGTGAATGGTGTGCTCCATGTCATACATAATATAAATAAATTTGAAAACTTAGAAAAATCAAAATTAGTTCTAATCACCCATTTAAACAGTAATCCAATTGTAGGGTGACTGCTAGTTACAATGCATACAGAAAATATCAAGAAAGTAAATACAAATAAGATAAATATTTCAAATAAGACAATCCAATCCTCATATATACTAGACATCTGCCAATTAGATTGAACTTTATATAGGCACGAGGGTATCTAAAGATAAAATGAAAAATAATTGACCAGCACCTTGCTAAGGGCATCAATATTTGCCATAATAATTTGTCAAAGACTAGAAATCTTGATAGAAGATTCTTCTAATTGTTGCACACTCCTATCCAAAACAAGCACCTCAATCTTAGATGAAACAAACATTGAATATCCTTCATTAGGAAGCATCAGGCAAAAGAGTACATGTGTAGATTAAGATTCTTACTCTACCCTAAATGTATGCAACAAGTTTAAAAACCATGCAAACAATACCATACGTAGACATGTATGTATGAGTACATTTATGAAATATGGGATTTCTTTCAAATTATACAAAGTATAAACCTTATACTTCTAACCAAAATGTAATTTTGTTGTTACTCACCCTTTAGTAGAGTTACTTGATCCTCCTATTTTGATCAATAAGGGAAAATGGTTTTCATAAACATTTAAGTTAAAGAGATTCTAGTAAAACTAGGTAGGTAGTCAAATTTCCAATCCTCATAACAAGATTTCCTATTGTCACTAATAATCATCAGGGTATGATGTATGGTACAATTTTCAAGCCAATTAAAGCTATTAATATATCTATGTATATATATAGTACATTCAAAAATATATCTTTGACTTCAAACTATTTAAAGTCTTAAACCTTTTACATCTTCCTAGTGCTAACCAATCAAGAAAAAAAAAGTTTTATGTGAACCTTAAGTAAATTAGAACTAGGGATAACTTAGCAGTTAATAGAACTACATTTCTTTCCTATAAGATTTTTTGTTGCAGTCGATAATCATCAAGCCCTTTTATATTGAAAAAGCTTCCAGCTATGAAATCTAATACTACATATATGTAGGTATGTAAAAAGTTTTAAATCTTTTACTTCTATCTTGAAGACAGTTTTGTCACAACTCATCCTTCACGGTAGACTTACTTGGTCCATATATTTCTTATAAAACTGAAAAGTAGGTTCTTCATAAAGATTATATTAAAGAAGGCCTAGTAGAACTTAATAGTTGGTAGAATGTCCAATCTTGGTTACATGTTCATGTTGTTGTTAACAATCATCAAGATCCGTTCACATACCTATATACTTCAACCAACGAAGCTATAAATATTTGATTGTCTACACCTGCATGGGTTCCTACCCAGATATGTAGTAGCTCACATGTGCGGCCAAGCTCTGATTCCTTGGTGGTTTAAACTACTATATATCAATATCATGTCCTTTAAAAAATTTCAAGAGGAGATTTTGTTCTAAACATATATAAGGGAGAGGAGTATTACTGTCGTACTTGCATATTATTTTGGAAAAATAAATTTTCTTAGTATCCCTCTATATATAGATGGTGTAATGTGGGAAAGTTATAGCTATTGGACCACTTTTTGTCAAATAATAGTTCTCAAAGAACGTAGCATTATTATATTGCATATACTGAGTAATTAATTACTAGTTGTCTCATATAATAATTAGGCATGCACAATTTCTTTTGTCATGATAAATGAACAAGGCTGTAACGGATGTAAAACACTGCAAATTGCAACATCTGAAGTAGTGATGATTTCCATTTCACTCAAAACCCAATTTCTTCTCAATGTGATCGCAATCAAAATAACCAAGTGCAGTAGCATACTCCTAACATCCCCATCCAAATACAATACTTAGTGGACACAATTTAACTAATGAGATTTTCGTATTGAGACTACTTCTTTGAAGGGACAATTAGGACCTATTGCAAGATAATACATATAACAAATTTAGGTTGCTTACCAATGCCTTGAGGTTTAACTTGAACCCAGTAGCAGCCCCAACGGGCAAGATGATAACGTAATAGATACTCATTAATAAGTTGCCACCAGGTCTTCCAGCCTACATAAATTGCCAAATCTGCACCTTTTGAGCAACAAGCCTTTATCAATGGGTACGAGAAGGCTATATGGGAGGCTGGAGGAGCTGCTACATATGGGTAATCAGGTTGACTTCTATTTGATTAACGTTTGCACGAAATCTGAAAAGTCGAGTCATATTAATAAAATGCATGAAAGGAACCTATTGTTGGGAGACATTATGGGGAGATTTGTAAAAGTGGAGGTGACGATATTGCTATGAAGATAGACAAAGGAAAAGTCTTTAACAAATTTGATTTATAAAAGTGTTGGACGGCTGATTATGTTTCCAAGAAAAACCTTACCGGTGAGTAGATGAAGTACATCTATGAGACGATTCTGTTACGGCTAATTGATTCCATGAAGTCAAGGAGGTTATTTCCAATTTGCTTTGTAGATTTGCCAAACACAACACACGCTGTTGCGCCCAGGCGTCCAATACAGGAGGTAGCGTAGTCAGATAGAGAAGCCGAAGCCACCACAAATGTCAAGGGAATGAGTCAGCATCAGGGACATCGAGTGTATTATCACCGTTGTGTCGGTCGGGTCAAGTCGGGAGAGTAGTACCGCATAGGGGTTTCTGGCGTGCAGCCACAGAGATGAAGCAAAATCGTGGGACTGCAGATATGAATGGAGAGTTGTGGGTAGACCACTAGGGCTTAGATGGATGGGAAGAACATGGTTTTGCAAATAAAACTTCACCTGCTGGTAAACTGATGCGCGCCGTCAAGGCTTGACTCGAACCAACCTAATTCATTTTTCGCAGACAAAAGGGGGAAAAACACCGCCTAATATTTGACGCCGCGTTTGAAAAAACTAGAGCAATGAAAAAATATATAGTTGTATGATCATGCCTAATAATTGTCTTGACGGGACTACGGAACTTTTAGATTTGGCATTTGTAAATCACCAGTAATAAAATTTGTAAATGCCTGTAATGTTGGCTCACTAATATAACACTAATCGTGGAGCATTTTGTGGCGTTACATTGAAAAATGCCTCTAAATGTGAATGTATTATGGCTTTTCTAACAAATTCCAATATATAAAATGCCACTAATGGATGTTTTTTCTATAGTGTTGGTTAATCATTGAGCAGCAAATGTTGTTTGCAATTGACCTGACACTCCAATCAGTCAATTCAACACTTGAACTGGTTGGTTCAGAGTCTAGTCATTCAATTTTGAACAAGTGTTGTTTAAATTGAATACCTAGACACTTTTAGTAATCAAATTAAACATCATTTATGAATAAACTCATCATCCAAGTGCATCCTATGCGTGTGACCGTATAGGTCCCAAGTTACGTTGGCAATGTCCATAACCACTTTATGACATCACAAGCAATGAGTGGTATCCAGTAATACATCATTCCTTCACAACTTGAAACTTGGAGAACAACTTCAACCTACAATTTTTTATCAGTGTTATCATGATCATATAGTTCATTTGTCTCTAATATCCAGATTAAACTTGAGGCATGGAATTGTCATCCTCTCAATGTTCAATCCATATTCCTTGAATATGAGCAATCTATTTGAAATACATGTGAGTTCACATATCACAGATTGAATCACATGGATATGGTCATATGTTTCTCAATATCGCTTATCAAGTGCCCAGAATATCAATCTCATGTAATGAAGAGTACTCAATTCCCATGTGTTAAAGAGCACTCGATTCACCTTTATGGCAACCCTTATTCAAGATTACATTGGATGATGTCAAATTACAACAAACAACATGTGATGAGTCTAGTGATTTCAAGTCTAAATACCACAATCACCACTATCACTATGAAAGTTGATTCTAACTACCATTCCATGGTATCCATGTATCACTCTCAAAGTGGGTCTGTCTGATACACTATTCTCAAACATGTATATGTGTGATTGATTTGATATCACATATCATGACTAATGAGACTTTATCATCAGTCAACAGACACTCTAGTCTTATGTATTACCGTTGTCTATTTTGCTTCCACAATAATATCTGACTAGGGACATAACTAAAATGTATGTACTCTTATTATACACATGATCTCATTATTCAGGTCATCGACCTGAAGACATATGTCATCGAGTAACATCATTCCTTAGACATCTATTATATTTGTGTCATCATCTCATGATTAAGACAAATATAATAGACCATTATCATTATCAAACTAGGTATTTCATGCCCCATTGCAATTATGATTTGCTCTCTGGGCATACATACCAACTAATAATATGTAGATCTGGTGAAACCCATCCACCCTAGTGTTTCAATCCATTAATAATACCAAACTTAAATCCAACCTTTTATTATTTTTATCTTTGCTTAATAAACCAAATCCATCTTTTGTGATAAATATAGTTCTAGTGTGGTTATGTTGAACTGAAAATTCACAAATTTATTGTCACTTGGGTTCAATCCTGAACTATACCATGAAAAGATCCATCTACTTGAGGTTGGGATTGTCATACAATTAGCTAGGTAAAAATTAGGAATATGTACCCTGGGAATTTGCATGCATGATAAATCACCACATCAATGTGCATCATTGTGTTCTCATCACCCCATACTACTGTCATTTAAGTAGTTTAGAAAGACCAATGTCAGAGATGTTGATTTTTCTTTTGAGAAGCAAACATTCTTATGTTTTACCTCCATGTTAAGACCCCCTCCTATGAATGGTAGAAGTCAAATGGTAGAGATGATATCCAAGACAAAGCCATATTAAAACAAGAAACTATTGTAGGAATTTTTTTAGATACAAGTATACCACATGATTTACTATTGTGGTGATTGTGCTAATAGATGGACGTTGTTGAGAACACAAGATATGAATAGTATCAGAGTTTGACAATTTCATGGGATATGTTGAATGGAAAAAGAAATATCTGCATAATGAGAGTCTAGAAGTTTTAGGTAAAGCGGAGTATAGAAATGACAGGTGGTGTTTAGGTTAGTAGAATCCTAGTTATATGATACGTTTTGGTCAGCATAGCTTGATTCCATACCCTATATAGTGGGGTTTTATGATGTGCATGTGTCCACACTATTTGTTCCAAACAAGGGGACTTTGGGAATATAGTTAGCATTTGACTTCTTATGTAGAAATCCATATGTAATGTCTAACAAATACATTATTTTCAGTTAAGATAGTCCCACATAGATGAATTTTGGAGATGACATCTATTCATTCACATTGATCTATTCTTATTAGACCCTATTTTCAATACAAACTACGATCAATATTTTCAATACTTGAGTAATGAACTACTTTCTTACACATGTTTTTCTATTTAATATGTTCATTACATTCTTAACGAAGGTTTAGTGTGTTAAAAAATTATCTTTGGCTAGTTAGGGTTCCATGGGTAAAGTAATATTCTCACATTTTGATTTTAAGAAAGCAGATTGCAACATATGTTTCATAGATGTTGATGTATAGTTAGAATTTCTTAAAGACATTGAATAGGGTTTGGGGAATACTATGGTCACTTGTGGGATAGTAGTAAGAACACATTAAAATTTCTTATTTTCAGATGAGGGTCACACTTTAGGACATGAAAATTATTTTAAGAATGAGAACATATCTCAATTATATTATATAGTAGTATTTTCATATGCCAAAACTTAGGACATTTTCCATCTTTGTTTCACTTTTTGTACAACTACTTGGTTACCCATCCAAGTGACATGTCTATATGGTATATCTATTCAAGCTGGTTGTGTGATATACTGTTCCATATGGATTTTTCCTTAGGGAATCCATAGTTCTCAATGAAAATCGTATTTTTGTATAGTAGAGCCTATATCCATACTTTGTAGGTCATTAGATTATCCTGGATAACATTTTAGACCAGGTTCATGTAGGGTGTCTTTCCCTTCAAGATGAATTTGAGAGTTGTAGATGTTTTTATCTCATGTTACAACTTTAGCTTTTTTTTTTAGAATTATATATAGATACATATATATACATATATATGTATATATATGTATGTATATATGGCATGGTTAAATATGGGGGCTCATATTTTAAGGTATTTTTGTCTAGTGAAAATTTGGTAATATGAGAAGATAGGAATAGGATGCCTATTTGCACTTAACACAAGTAGTGGACACATGATGGCCCTTCAAGTTTCAAGTACATAATTGTAATTTTAAAATAACACATACCTTACATATATATAATCATAATTTTTCTTAGAATGGATGGAAAGCTTTTTCTAAAAAAATCACATACTATGAAGAGGCTTGTTTAGTATTATGGGTTTGTGTTTGAAACATACATATTTCTTAGATGACATTTAGTATGTATATGTAAGATTTTACTTAAGTAATTATTTTGTATATGTGATAGGAATTTGTGATTTCAAACATAATGTAAACCATTGTCCATGTATCCTAGTGAGGTATTTTAGAGTCTCAAGATTGATAGGGGAACAACATTTTTCTAAACAACATATCTCTTATCTGCTACATGGTTATAAAGTGGTACCTTAAATATAGATCTCTTAGATGGCATGGACATGATCGAGCTTGACCTAGAGTTCCTTTACCACATGTTAGTAAGGTATGTCTGATAGCCCATTCTGGTAAGGATGAGTAAAATAACAATAGAGTGAAGGCACAAATATAGAACAATATGTAATTTTACCAAGTTCCCTGACTAATGCTAGAGATGGTGTTAATACTAGAGTAGTTCATTAGCTAGTGTTGGCCTATGTGACTAGTGGACCTCCCCCTCATCCACTGTTAGAATACTATCCAATCAGTTACCTAGAATAAGACATTATGAGTATGAGTTGAAGAATTCTAATAATTATGCAATAATTAAATTATAATTACAAAACAAGTAAATTGAATGTTTTTACAGATAAATAGGTGCAATCCGAGGTGTGCATATGAAAGTTTATCCATTATATTGCTGTGTCTTTCCTAGGGTCACACAATAGACAATTGAATGATGACTAGGTGTGCACCTCAAGGCTCGAACACACTTGGATCTTTTGATATTTATAAAGGGGCCTTGCACTAACAAATCCACATAGACTAGAATATATCACCCGCAAGGGCACATGATCGTATTATAGTATATGTTAGTGGCAAGTGAGGGGTCAATCTATAGGGAGAGAGGGGGCACTAGAGCTAAGTTAGATTAATCTAGGTCACAAAAGTGGAGATTATGGTTTTTAGGATTTTAGGTTGATTTGGGAATGATTGCACTAAGGCTTTAAGAAAGAAAGCAAGGGAGGAAGCTAAACAATAAAAGCCATATTTTAACCCTAAAGTGGTTATTTCTAGTTAACCTATAAGGAAAATAAGTAAGAGAAAGATACTACAACTAAGTTACACCATTTAAGCAAGTTAGACACTAAAGCAATTAAGGAACTAGGTTATCACTAACTAGCATGAACAAACACTAGCAATCTCAAAGGAGTTCCTACAAAGACTAAAATATCCAAAACAAGACAATTGACTAAGAAGCAATTAACACAAATAACTAATAGACCCTATACTAGCAAGAGCAATTAGGATTTTAATGCAAGTTATGGAGAGGTGGGTAATTTGGGGGATATTACCAGGACTCCAGTTGGGGAGTATAACTTGCAAAACCTAACCATTCATTGTAGATTAACAAACCAAACAACTATCCAAATCAAATGGACACCCTAAACTATTAGTCGCCATGGATGGTATAGGGTGTGTGAAGGGGAACTACACCCTTGCTCACCCTAACCAGCATTACGAGGCTCAATTTAACTAAGGTTAATGTGAGTTTTAGATAGGATTGTACTAGCCTAGGTTTCTAGGGTGGGATTCCTTAGTGTAATTGGGAGAAAATGGTAGGAATGGGAAGTGGAGGTGAGGGTGTTTCACCTCACATCACTCACTATCTAGCTTCTAGAAAACTCCTAGGCTATTGCACTAAAGACTCTTATACTAGCTACTTAGATCTCACACCTAGGAGTAAGAGAAGGAATATATGTGTGCGAAGATGGGTTGCTAGCTAGGGATCGACTAGTTGGACCTTGGAGAGAAGCCTAAAATAGCCTCACATATGCCATCATCTCTTAGACCTAGGTTGTTTTAAGCACAAAACAATAAGCAACTTATGTTTTCAAGAACAAACTACAAGAAGAGATATGGGAAATAAAATAGAAGTAGAAGGAAACCATCATGAAATGAATATAAAGAGCTTACAAGTTATTTTCTTCCAAAATGGTATCAAAGTAACATTTTTACCCCAAACAACCCACCATAAATGCTTAGCTACTCATAGTACAAAAAAGAACAAAAGAAGAGCTAGAAGAGAAGGAAAAGCCATAGAGTTTGTGGACGCTCTTCTTCTCCTTCACCTCCGGCATCAAGAGAAGCACCTTCTCCCTCCTTGGTGGCAAGAGAGCATGGAATGTATGGTGTAAGTGGGAGAAACCCTAGAAAATTAGGGTTTTCAGTCAGAGGAAGGTGGAAATGAGGTGGGAGCTCAAGGAGTGAGTGAGAAGGAGCAAGGAATGGCCAAGATGTAGATAAGGGTGGTTAAGAAGAGGTAAAAGGTAGCTAACATTGAGATCTAGCCACCACCCATGTATATATAGGTTGTGGGGAAGCACTAGGTCAAGTGTAGGGTAGAATGGGTAATGTAGTGCTGAAACTTGGGTAGGTTTTCAAGTAGCACAATTGTGTTGGGCAGCACAGCCAGGGTGGCAAGTGAGTATAATGGCCATGGAGGATGGGAATGTCTATGGTGGAAAAATAGAATGAATAGAGGAATTTTGGGCTCTTGGGATTGGTAGCATGGCCATTCTGGTTAGCACGCCCATGCTCAACTTTTTTAGCACAACCGTTCTGGCTAGAACTGGGTTATTTTTTTTTAAGGTTCAACTACTTGGGGTATGTACCAGAACGGCCATTCCTTGATAGAACAGACATTTTGGGGTCCTTCCCATGCGTTTGGGTCTCAAACATTGTCATACATGGAGGTTATTGCTTCAATACATTCTTTGATCAGTTGGGGTAGGTTGGGAATTGTTTTGGCTTCATTTTGGACTTCTCCAAGAAAGAAGAAGGCCTAAACTCAACCATCTTCTATCCATTACATTAAGTAGTGTCCAAAGTACCTATAAAACATGAAAAAAGCCTCCATAAGGTCATTTGATTGAAAGATGCATATTGAGGAAAGTAACATGTAATCTTATAGATCAAGATGTGGTTGAAGTGTAATAAAACACAAGATGAAGCCCTAAAATAGGATTGCATCATATAGACATGCACGTGAGTAGATGTATAAATTATGTAGTCTAACTTCTCTAAGAACCATCCTAGGCATGCTTAACCACCTTGTAAAAAGTAGTAAGACACCTATATACACCAAACTACTTCCCAAGTCTACTTCTTTGCCTCCTCCTCCTATTCCTTCAACATCCTACTCAGTCATCACCTTTACTTCTATATGTTCATACTTCTTTTGCTAAGTTTGAAGGATAGGGGTGTCATAGAAATCACTTTGGAAGAACTTCTTCTTTTGTTCCATACCTCACCCACCTCCAAAGATAATGTAGCACTTTGGAGCAATGTTTTCTGAACGAAAGATGATAGAGTAATTGGTCTGGTGAATTTCTTTTTGACTAGACCGGAGGTCTAACATTTGGTTATAATATTTTATTATTAGCTAGTGGAACCTACACTAATATTCGTTGGGTTGGTCAAACCAAACTAGAGTAGACCAATTATCATAGTGCTTTCATGACTCTAAGATTATATATAGACATGTCTACATATAGAGTTTGACCTAGGTACCTTACAAACTAATGTGATAACTCAAGAAGTAATTATGCTACACATGATACAATTTATACATATCACATATTATCAAAACAATTTTATTTTAGTATGAAACGATTTTTGAAGTTAGAAGAGACAATCAATCTCCCCTTCCATCAAAGAGCATGCCAGATCCTGGATAACCGCAAGGGTGGTAAATAATGTGTGCAATAGAAGCTAATTTCATCCATGGCATGCTATGTGTAGTTATGAAACAATATTAGTTGTATTTAATCTTAAAATCATGTTAACATCATATAATAATAGGTAACTTTTTTGAAATAGCTTCAGTTGATGTAACTATATTTGCATATACATATAAACATGCACATACATTGACACATATACATGTGTACATCAAATTACTTTATAGTCTGCTGTATATTTTGAAATTGTATAATATGAATGCTCTACCGATATGTACATAGACAAATATCAATCCTTGTATGACTAAAAATATCAAGGTAAATAAGTATGTGTGTATTTCTGCTGAACACAAGAACATTCTATACTTGATAGGTAGAGTGTTCTTCCATATGAGTTTCCAGTTCCCAGGATAGTGAATTTCCTTCCCTTATCAAGTTAATCGGTACACTGAGAGAATCAAAAAGTGTCCCTTCTTTTCCAGATCCCAGCACCAACCATCTATGGCTAGACTAGGATTCGGTGGTGGTAGGCATGAGCTTTCCTTTGGTAATTTCCTAGGGACCAGAACTGAAACTAGGGTTGTGAAGCCATAAGTTAGGTAAATCGAAGTTATCGGCATTGGTTACATAGTGTTATTCCTCCAAGTTGAGGAATCAGGTGTTCAATTCAAAGTTCTGATAGGGAATTGTGGGTGGTGTAAGAGTTATATGATTCCACAAGATTCTCTTGGTCTAGGTCGCTAGTTATAACCATGTCCTATCGGTCTAAGAAGTAGAGAGTGACCAGAGTTAGAGGATTTGGGTGTCAGAGTGAAATTCCTTCAGGGCGGGGACTCAGTTGTCCAAACTGTGTGACATACTTTTTCCTTACCTGCTTCAATGTGGCTTATTGATCACAGGAAGACTTGTTTATTAGATTGAAAGCGAGATACAACAGTGGTTGGGATCGAAATTTGGTTAATTATTTTTTAGTTTCTTTACACATGTAGAGGGTTACTTTACCTTGGAAACTGTTACTTTTCATGCATAAACAGTTACATTTGTAACAGTTGTAACAAATGTACTATTACATAGTCCATAATTTTTACTGTGTATTATGCCCGATTTCAATTTTAAGTTGAATAGTTACTTGTTGGTCAATATAGTTACTTTTTTGTCCCACAAGTTACTTTTCTTATTAAATAGTTTTAGGTTTCCCGTGTTGGTATTAAAGATGTACTATATATATATATTTATATATATATATATATATATATATATATATATATATATATATATATATATATATATATATATAGACACACACACACATATATAGGGCTCATCTTTAATACTTTTGCGGGTAGCTACCCGACCATCGTTCCAGTCACTTTTTTCAAATTAAAAAAAGCACAATTGTAGAGGAGCATTTTTTCTAGCTCCCCAAAAAATTTCATCCAAAAATAATATCATTTGCCCCACTAAAATAAAAAAACATGTCTATATATTTACTGACGGTATATATTTTATGCATAGTTACTTTTTTGATCTCAGAGTTACTTTTGTGTACCATATAGTTACTCTTTTGATCTTAGAGTTACTCTTGTATACCATATAGTTACACTTTTGGATGTGCGGGTAGTGAAAAACTAGGCTACCCGCACGGGTAACGAATAAATCCCCATATATTTTTTTTTCAAATATATAATCCATTCATCTTCTTAAACATCTTCTGAATAGATCATATATAAAATTTGAGCACATTTGGACATTTCTAGGTCATGTTATAATGACCACAAAAATTATGCATTTCAAATTAGTTTCACGCGTCGATTTTTTTGCCCTCGGATGAGTGACTTACACTCATCCAAATTCAGTAAATTTGTATGTAGCCTAGTTATAGTATGACGGTGAAGATAAATGGTTTACATTTTGTAAAAAATAGTCTTGATATGCAAATGCACTTGAGTGTATTCATGCGATCTGTACACTTGAGTGTATTCTAGCCTGACTAATATATATATATATATATATATATATATATATATATATATTGTATGTGTGTATATATATATATGTATATATAAACATATATATGTATATATATATACACGTACAAATACATATATGTGTATATATATGTATATATAGGTATATATTCATTGATCCTGTGGGTAACTAACTCTTTTTACCCGTAGATCTATTTTGGAACAAGAAGGCACATCATTGTAATTAGATAATCAAAATTGTGATTAAAAAGTCTCATTTTGTAAATACAGCATGAAATTTTTATTTTCCCTCTGAAATTGATAAAAATGATATTTATGACAGTAGATTACATAGTATTACAAAATGACTCTATGTATTATAAGTTTATCCATCTCATTACAATGTTGGTTGTCTCATTATAAATTTCTGCTTTCCTATCAAAAAATAGATGCACGGGTAACTAACTTTAGTTACCTGCATGGACAGTGAATGAATGGCTAAATATATATATATATATATATATATATATATATATATATATATATATAGAGAGAGAGAGAGAGAGAGTCAGGCTAGAATACACTCGAGTGTACGGATCGCACGAATAAACTCAAGTGTATTTGCATATCAAGACTATTTTTTTGTAAAATGTAAATTGTTGATCTTCACTGTCATACTATAACTAGTCTACATATAAATTTTGAGCCCATTTGGATGGGTGTAAGTCACTCATCCAAGGGCAAAAAAATTGACGCGTGAAACTATTTTAAAATGCATAATTTTTGCGGTCTTCATAAGATGAGCAATACATATCTAAATGTGCTCAAATTTTGCATATGAGTTTTTCACAAGATATTTAAGAAGATCAACGGATTAGATTTTCAAAAAAAACTATTACATCATGAAAAACTACTTGAGTGTATTCCGCTCCGGATACACTCGAGTGTATTCTACCCTGACTATATATATATATATATATATATATATATATATATATATAAATATATATATATGTATGTATATATATTTATGTATTTGTGTATACATATATAGTAGCGATCTAGTGAGAAACATCCTACGATGAGAGCATGAGAGGCATTTGAATAAATACAAATTGGGAAATGTTTTTGAAAATCCAACCATATAGATGGAAAAAGCATCATTTCATTT
>OY856411.1:614955490-614975490 GCA_963693085.1 Alisma plantago-aquatica | reverse complement strand
TTTGGTGTCTGCACTCTGGGAAAACAAATTGAAATTCATTATTTCAGCTTCATGATAGATTAATGACAGATTCAGGATGCAAGAAGTATTAATTCATAAAGATCAAGCTTTCATATTCCCAGATCTGTAGTGAGATTCTTATTTACAATGAGATATAGGTCACATTTCAGCTCTCTAATCTCACGATTTACTGTTTGAAGTAGATTGAATTGAATAACCGCCTTTTGTGAAAATACTTTCATTACAAACTATTCTTAACATTCCTCCCTGCATCATCTTCCTAATTGTGGTCATTGGAACCTTCAAAGCCAAGCTTAACCAGAAACTTTTATCAATTGGTTTCACATTGCATCTATCCACATTAATTATATTTCATTGTAGATTACTCCCTTAATGACTATATCTAAAATGCATATATATACAGGAAGGGTGCACACATATCTGTCCTATACCTAGACTACTTGGTGGACTTGCAATTGATTGGGCTTAATTGGTAAAGAGAAGCCATAACATACCAATACTTCGCTACACAAACTTGTATACAATCAGTAATTATAGGGTCACCTACTTAATGGATTGTCTTGTTCTACTGTATTGGTTTGTTTTCTCATACTCTTGCTAAAATGATTACCTAAATAGTTTGACTAAAGTTGATGGTACTTCAAAGTCATTTATTGATAATACTTTTCTATAATCTTCCTCTAGTTATAACTTTGATGCAGGAGAAACAAAGGATTTGAGTCTTGAGAAGATTAGTCAATTTCCTGGTTTATCTCTAGTAACTAGCATTTAGGACTTTACTATTCGAGAAGAGCTCTCCAGTATGTGCAACATGTACACATATCCTGCCACTATCCATGAGTGTACAAGACATAATAAAAGAACTAAAGACGCAACCTTGGTAAAGTTTTGGGGTAATATTACTCATTCAAATGATATATTATGTCCTACCTTTCATGTTCAAAGCATCACTCAAGTTGTTGTCAAGAGCTTAAGCTACTATGGATGCTTTCATCTCTTTTTTTTAGTCAGGTAAAATATTTATATATTTTCTACTTTACTATGTACTTGTGGCAGTTTGTTTCTGATATTTTGAAGTTTCATGCGAGTGAACCTCTTACTGGTTGTGTATGTCCATTAAGCTCTAATGCATATTGATACCAAATGAGAAGAAACACACCTACTACCTTGGAGCTTTTCTTACTAGTTTTTTTCACCTTATTATATGATGTTGATGAACTAAAATCTTTTTTCTCTTAGATTCTTTCTGCTCTGAGTTGATGTTGTTCTTCAGAAGAAATCTTAAGTTATGCTCTATTCTGAGAAGGAGCCTGATGCTTGTTGTTTTTCTCTCAGCTTGATGTTGGTTACATTTTGCGATGGTACATTCTACTACAATCCCAGCTTTTGGGTCCTACCTTTTAATGATTATATGAAGTCTTTTTGTAGGACCTTAGCAGGCTTCATTGTATTGTTTTAGTAACAGTTTTGACTATTCTAGCAAGTTTAGGGACGCCCATAAGAAATATATATAATCTTTCCTTATCCTTGACACCCCTAATGATTTTTTGTTGTGTCTTTCTGACTTCCTCTTTCCCACATCCAATTGTTGTCCTTCCAAGGAATTACCAATGATTCTGCATGGGCCTTCTCACCTACATGTGCATCAGCCCAACCTCTAAACTATTGTCCTCCTTTCAAGACAGTTAACAATGGTCTTGCATGGAGCAGTGAACTGATCATGTATGGGTTCTGATACTGAGCCTGCGGCATTGAGCAGGGTTGTGAGCAAGCATTTCTTTAAGTAAAATTTTGTGTTCAACAAACCTCTCAACTTTAATTTTCAAAACTTTCCCATTGTTAAAAAAGGGGTTTTCAGTTGTACAGAGTTGTAGTCTATCTCTATTAGTGCAATCAAATGCTTCATCTATGGATCAAGCATAGGTGCATGTTCCGTTTAGTATTTGCAAGTAGCATTTAGTACATGGTTACTCCCTATATGTTGTGTGGATGCCGATTGTTTTGATTTTTTGTATATGTATATAAACAACCCACACAGTTGCTTGTACAATCACACCATAATTTTCCATTCTCTAGATGCATAGATGACCTTTAGTAATACTATTTGCTAATAGTTTGTCATGATTCTGAATTCACAACAGACTCATCATTTGTGAAGCTTGCATGTGCTTGATCTGTTGAAGATTCATTTGTCACTTTGTCTGAACTATGGTAATTAATAAATACTCTTTAGCTTTGGAAGCAAGGTTAATATCATCACACTATAATGTGAAATAAATGGACCAGGTTAGATGTTTCTACTTCATTTACTGACCTACTACAAATGGTAGAAAGTAGACTCGTTAGTGACAAACATCATTAAATAACAGTGCATTCTTTTCATTAGAAAAAGAAAGTCACTGGTTGTATTTTATCGGAAAGCAACACATTCAAACACCAAATGAAATGTTGATTACGTTACAGAATTTTGGAGCATGAACATCATTAACAAATAATTTTTATCACTCACCTACATTACAGAATTCTGGACTCGTTTGATGATGCTAAAATTTTCAGAACTAATGGCAGAAATTCGGTAAGATTGAAGTCAAGAGTTTGAGGAAAACAAAAATAGAACAGATATATTTTCATACATGTACTATAGTCTAGGTTACTTCACCTTTTTTCAATCAACTTTTCAACTGTATGTTAATATATATGTGCATTTAGTCATCTAATTTATCTCTCTATATCAACAGGTTGAGTGTGGCCCTTGTTGTAAGAAATTTCTCACAGTACTCATGACATTTGAGACTTGAGCTCTTATTTTGATAGGAAAGTAATACCATCCAAGACTAACCCAGGTGGAGTGGACCATCATCACTGAATACTATTTCCTTCTATTTACAATATTGAAGACTATTTATGGTATTGGAACTTGAGATGTGTGGATGCGTGGTTCTATTTATGGTATTGAAAACTATTTATGGTGACTACTTCATTTACAACCTATTTATCCTTTGCTCTCACATCTACATGCAAAATCTTGATTAAATAAACTACATGCTTAAGGGCTCATTATGGTTTCCCATCCTTCAATGGTATTCAATAGGAGAGAATAATACAATTAGCATCTCATTAAGAAAAAACTGGACTGCGATAGTTAATAATTCAAGTGATGTTTACATAATACAGTCGACATCCCAACGAGATGGGAAGAAGCAAATGGACAAAGGTCCTATACCGACTCGTTTGCATGGTGTCAAACATGCCATGTTTATGGTAGTTAGAGAAACACATTTACAAGTTGTTTCTACTCTTTAAAAATCCATCTCATCCTCTAAACATGAAGTCATAAGACCATCTTATGTGGTGGTGAACTTGATGAATTAGATGAAGGCCTTTTGCTCAATTACATTGAACCTACTAATAAGCTACAGAATTCAGAGAACAACGTTGTGGTTGAGAATGGAGTACGTGCTTTGTCTTAGAATCCATGTTAAAGTACTAGGGATGCAAACATATACAACATATCTATATTAACTCCTATTTTTTTCATATTTCAGAGGAAATATAAGTTGT
This sequence comes from Alisma plantago-aquatica, assembly GCA_963693085.1. Lineage (NCBI taxonomy): Eukaryota > Viridiplantae > Streptophyta > Magnoliopsida > Alismatales > Alismataceae > Alisma > Alisma plantago-aquatica. The sequence goes on along the minus strand of OY856411.1, from coordinate 614,971,908 downwards.
ATGTGGTTAGATATGCATAGCTATTGTTTGAAAATACATCCACAAAAATAGTAGAGTATTTATCAACATATCTTTGTGACATAAATGTGTTATTAATAAATAGCGTTGACCAGGGCATGAAGCCTCAAGATGCATTGATATTTCTGTAGAACATGACTAATTTCAAACAAGTGTGAAGCACTTGGCCTTACTCTTTTGACTTCTATTGCAATGATGATCTGTTCTTCTTCCAAATTCTATCTAGCCTACTTCCATTAAATTTTTGGAGGATTGTTGTTATAATAGGTTCTATAGTTTGTGTAGATTGACTTTTGGGAGCTTGGCTTTGAGCCATGTATAGATTTTGTTATGGACTAGAGATGTGGATTGTATGACTTGAGTGTCGCTTTAATTTTTTGAATCTTTTCATATCTTGAGCTGGGTGCCTTCTTGCTCTCTTCCTTTGATATCTCAGTTTGAAATTTCTATACTATGATTTCTGGGGCTTGTAGGTTTCACCCTGAGTCTGCTTGCAGAGATTGAGTTTGAAGATGACATGGAGGTTACAAAATCTTATAGGAACATGTGGAACTTGGAACATGCATACTTTTAGTTTGAGCATATTATTCCAAGAAATATACTATTAGGTTCATGCATCTCCACTTCTAGGACATTGGAACAAGCAGATTTCATAACTCCTCCCTGTTTCGAAAGACCCATTTATCCTCAACACAAAATTTATAGCTGCTGACATATCCCTCTTTAGTACTTTTAATTTTAGTATATCTGTGGGCGGTGTAGTCCATGTCATTATTGCTTGGGGGGATTTAGAATATATTGTGTCCAGTGGAAAGCATGTGTGGTGAGGAGAGCCTGTTGATTAACCTGTGGGTAGCTGTTACATAGAGGCGCGCATGTTGTTGAGCACTAGAAGCCATACATTGTATGAGAGTGCGCATTGCATCGTATAAATGATAATGATCTATTTAATTTAATTGTACAGTGCACTGGATTAATGGTTATGGTCTATTTAGTTGTACATAAGAAGCAAAAACAAAATATTTTTCCAAACATCATCCTTGGGATGATACCATTACAAATAGTGGGTCATCCATTCTAAATCATTTTTAATGACTGTTGTTCTCTAGTTAGACCCAACATGACTGAAAACTAGATCTAAATGATGTCATTGGTTCAGTATAATGATTGGACTTATTTTTTTTCACTTGTATGGTGTATTTCTTAATCATCTTTCTACTATTTTGTGGTTAAGCTTTCGTGTTAACCTGGTGGTTGTATTAGAACGAGCTATTATGCCTTTGATTGAATGAGATTTGCAATGGTTTATGCATTTTGATCACATTTCTTGAAAATTATAATTCATCTTTGAATTTGCTTGAAAGAAACACTCAATGGAAAAGATAGAAAAAAAAACACCTAGCTACATCAATGGAGTTAGTGGACTACAACAAAACATTCAGCAGAATAGAGGTTAAAAAATTCCTTAACAGAGTAAGACTGTAGATCCTCTAAAGGTAGAACACAACAAAAAGCATATATGAAACTCATTTTTTCATCATCTAGGAAGTTTGAAGTTACTTGACACTCATTTTTTCATCATCTAGGAAGTTTGAAGTTACTTTGGGAAGTTTTCACTGTCTCTCAAGTTTAATAGGTTCTGCAGGATTTGAAACCAAAAGAAGAGTTCATGATGAACATTTCATGTTAAACCAATTGTGTTGTGATGCTTCTATAAATGTATGGGACACCACATGGACAGACTCTTATTTGGATCTGCATTTGATGTCTTCAGGTGCAGCCCAAGCTATGGTTCATGCTTGGTTACTCAACATGCGCTATGTTGTTTATGAAGGGCGTGAACTGCCTGCTATTTTGAGGTATTTATCCTATCTTTAGCACAGTTGGCACTCACTCCAATTGTTGCCTACTGCTATTTGTTTATCATGAATTGTTTCAGGTCTCCACTTAACTGGTGGTTTGACCATACCCTGCATCTTTTTCTTACAGAATTTTAACCGGCTGGGGAAAGTACATCAAGGTCTCAGGCATAAGCACTCTCCGACACAATGTAGGAGCACTTCTAGCCTCACTGGGTGCCCCATTCCACGTTGAGCGCTTCAACATAGGAAGGTTTGTATCACAAGGCACAGTGGTTGCTGCTTGGTTAAATGAGTCATGTGTTTTATGTTGCCAGATTTGTTAGGTGGATCTGACCTTGCACTGTTTTTAAGGTTCTCTTCAATTGTTTCTATAAATACAAAACCTTACCTCGCACTAACCTCAAGATACCCTTGGGACAAAAATGTTTTTCCAATGTTGGCAAGTAAAGTCTTTTTTACAACCATGTATGTACCATTTTGTCCACAGTGATGTATATATCCACCTCCTGATGAGGGTAGACCAGGGCTCCATCCTATTTAATTAATGTTGACTACCCAACCTTCTACCCCTTCCTGATGGATTCTTAGAGGGGTGAACTGAGGGTCACTTTTAAGGAAATCATCAGGATCGATTTCTCTTAATGGATATGGATGTTGTCAATGATTTAGGTCAGACCTCCCAATTTCAACTACCAGAGTTGGTGGGGACGAAGCTTTAACCAAAGCATGCCCTGCCTTCTCTTTAAGAAAGAAAAGAAACTGGAGTTCCTCTAATATCAACATTCTTTCATTTCTGAACTTTTGATCTATAGGTTGAATGCCATATTAGCATATTACTGCTATGCAAATGCAGTTACTTCCTTAAATCAGTTGACTATTTGACTACAAGATGTTCTTGCATATTACTGCTATGCTAATGCAGTTATTTCCTTAAATCAGGTGACTATTTGACTACAAGATGTTCTTGTTCTATTCTATATAAGAAAACTTGTGTTATTTTCAAAAAGTTGAAAAAAGGCACCACTTTGATCTTTTAAGTTTTTACTGAAATTGTTGTAACATGAGTTATCTTTTGGGTCACCTGTTAAAGCTTTATTAATGATTGCCTGCCTAAAACCCTTTTGTAGAAAGAACAATAGATGAGTGAGTTGATGTTCATCACAGTTGATGGTTACACCTGAACTGCATTTTCAAAGTGATCTGATTGACGTACATTTCAATGACACTTTGACACTTTTTTTTGGGTACAATGGGGAGGAGGTTTGCAGAGTTTGTCATGCTTAAGCTGGTTGGATTGTTTCAATAAATATGCAGGACGACGTTCTTATATTTTCAGCCCTGGTTGGATTGTTTATAACACATCCAACTGATGCTACTATTAGTGGCTAGAAAGAGTAGTGGTTATTGTTTAACATGTATAAATCATTATATGGAGCAGTCATTGTAGTGATCAAAGTTCCACTCTTGCTATGTGAGATTTGGGTGTGTGCTTGATAGGCACTCTCCATGTAGTCTTATTTTTTGGGTGATATCTCATATTGCTTTTATGTGTTGCATTTCAGTGATTATGGTCTGCTGTTTTGCTTAAAGCCAATTCATATTTTGCTTCATCAAGTACAGATCTGCTCCAAAGTTGAATCCAGAAGTGTCATTACCACAATTTTTTTCATCGTTTATTGCTTGACCAGTGGACATGCATGATCCTTTGTTTTCATCAGGAAAAAGAGCAGGAGAGTAGCCCTGGAAGAGGGTGACATGCTCAAATAGCTTGTCCTTCCGAGAGAAAGTAGTTCCACCGGAACATATCCATTTGTCTCTTCTGCAATGCTTCTCATGGGCTTCATATCAGCAATCACAGAGATTTTCTTGCTATTGCATCAGCTACATGTATAGCTCTTTTCACAGTGACTCCTTTTGTAATGGTTCTTTACACACGGGATTGTCTTTAGGGGCTGGAACTTCTTTTTATCTTTAATTGTTCTTCTTGCACCCCACAAATGGACAGGAGTACCTCTTTATCAGCACATGTTTAGAGCTCGAGTCCTTGCTGGGTTTAGTGAGTACAACGACAGTATTGTACTCATCTCCATGGCCACGCATGTGCATGCACAAGTTTGCATCCCTCTTGAACCCCTTGCCACAAATCCGAAATAAGTGGGTGTGAGGGGCTAAAATCTCCTCTTTCTCAAGTTGCAGGACTTCACTTCAAGGGGAACGCATTGCTCCTCACTTCAAGGTAATCTGCCCTTACAAAATATATCTGCAATGTGTTTCAATAGCTGCAAATATACCTGATAGGTGCTGTTTTAATGGAATGGAGAAACTCTGACTAAGTGCTGCTCAAGATTTTTCTTGCTTCAATGAATTCTTCTCAATTTTTCTAGCTATGGAGGTTCTCATGTCCAAAGAAGATTGTTGAGCATTGCTGAAAGGTTTTCATTGAATGTATAGAAACTGAAGGCATCATTCAACAAAGAGGTATTACTCCAGCTTCATGGTGAGCCTTGTGCAAACAGCACCTAGAGATAGGTTACGCTGATCTGCTGCAAAATGTGGGAATCACAGTCAAGATTCTCTGCCACCTGCTATTCCTACGTGAATGTGAAACACATGGTCATATTAGGTGTGAAACAGTCTAAACAGTCTAAACTTTAGGGCAGATCAAGTCTAGGCTTGGTCATATTAGGTGTGAAATAGTCTAAACATTGTGTAACAATGTCACTGTTACATATTCACGCATCTAATATTATGACTGTAAATATCTAAACATCCATCTTAGTTGAATGAATGGTAAAACGCATGGTCACCCATCTAGGCACCCCCTAAAACACCTAGCACCTAGCCACCTTAACAACTATGATCCTATTAACAAGCCATTCTAGTCGCAACAATTTCTTATATGAAGTTATAGCGGATCATCTAGGATATGGCACACCCGATGCTCATCTCTATAGCGTCAAGACTGTCTCTTACCAGGAAGTGTTTCAATTTATTCATTCTCATATCTCCTATCACTTACCTTTAGTGGCTTGTAGTGCAATATTAGGAGGACTAGGGAAAATTATTGTGTAATATTGCAACTTACACTAGGGGAGGGTTCTATCGTCAACAAAGCACATACGTGCATTCTTTCCTTAACATAGAGAAATAGGAAGTCATCTAGTTTTGCGATTAAACTTGCATCCCTATTCTCCTGGCCAAAGTAATTATTCACAGATACCAAATGACTGAATGAGAACGAATATTACTGTCATCCCAATACAATCAGTAAAAAGGTCAATATTTTGATACCGTTATTTTTTACGTTGTATTTTGGTACCATCTAGATGTAGATAGAAAATTCTAGTTTTGGTTCCAGCTTGCTAGAACAAACAGCTATTTTCTTGCTGTTACTGAAGAAAGCTAGTTAAGAAGCTGTTTTCTATTTCAAAGCAAACTACAATGAAGTCTATGTGCTTCTGTAGAAGTCATATTTGAGATCACCCATAGACTAACAGTAACAGCTCTTATTGAGATCCTCCTGGCACTTATTTAATATTCTTCCACAACTCGGCCAACATCAACAAACTCATTAAACTTCTTTCAGAGTGATCTCATGTCTACACAAGCTAATGGTTACTAAAAGGTGTGCTTTCTATAAATTTTTCATTGCAGACTGGAAGGCTCCTTAAAGATTTCCAGCATCGTGTCATTTATATCTTGCGATTTACCAACAACAGACCCTACTGTAGGATGTATTGTAACATATGAACAACTCAGAAGATGGAGTTGTTTTGTCATATAGTACATAGTCAAAGAGATGCTACCTGACTCATAACTGAAGTTGGGTTGCTTCCAAATCCATTATGATAGGAGCTGCCCTTGGCCTGAGGAGCTACAGAAGCAGAGCCATTTCCTCCACTGAGTTTCTATTTAAGAATTACACCCCACATAAGATTCCATTCAAAGGGATGATCATACACATTCCTCCCTTTAAGAGGATTGAGCATACATTCGTCAAAATGACAATTCAACTCAAAATATAGGACTTGATATTTTACCTTGGAGTTAAACGAATGGGTATATATGCATTCTACAAAATGCATAGTTATTTCATCAAAGTTTGTGATAGGCCTGAAAAAAGTATAGATTATATTCCAGAAAGTAGATGATAATAACTATATTGCAGTACACCATACATGATATAGGCAATGCAGTGAAATCAAGTGTGTTAAATCAGTATGCAACGTTCCACTTTCTTTTCTTTGCTACAACAACACAATAAACTATGTGATAAGGGAATACACATGCAGCCGTTACTAGAATTAGTTTTACAGGCCTTAGTGTGTTTATTTGACAAGAATTTTCCAGTAGTCTCATTCTGTTTGATAACTAGAACCATGACTTATTTTATGGTTTCGCTACTGATTTTTGGCTCCATTCACATTTGCAGTTGCTTCCTCTTCCTTTGATCTCTGGCTTCTACCTAGCTCGATTTTTCACAAAAAAGAGCTTATCCTCGTACTTCACTTTTGTTGCTTTAGCTAGCTTAATGGTTGCATGGTTTGTAATGCATAATTACTGGGACCTTAATTTTTGGACGGCTGGTATGCCACTAAAATCCTTTTGTAAGCTGATAGTTACAAGTGTAATCCTGGCAATGTCCGTTCCTGGCTTAGTGCTTCTTCCACAACAATTACACGTACTGATAGAAATTGTGCTGATTGGCCATGCATTGCTGCTATGTTACATAGAAAATCGTTTTTTCAACTATACAAATATGTATTGTTATGGATATGAAGAGGATGTGATGTATCCCAACTACATGGTCGTGACAACTACTTTAATCCATCTTATGGTTTATGTCTTCTTCTCTCTGGTGATGATTCATTGGTTGAGTGGATGAACTCTTCCTATGCTATATGTTTGTGGGTTGGTTTTGTTCTTCTGTTCTGCAGCTGTGATCCTTTTCCTTCTTGGGGATATTCCTTCTTGCGGCTGGTTGTTAGTGGTTTGTTTGGACCTGGAGGATGTAGCATTCTGCAGATCAATGAGAATGACAAAATGTAATATAGAGGTCATCATGTATAGGTAGGAGCTTATTCTTAAATGCAATGGGAGAAGAAAGCTTATGGAATAGGTAAGTTATGAGTAGGAGAAACTATGTTTTCTTATTTCTTTTGGGAGCTATATCTCAAAACTTGTATGTTTCTTTGTAGGTATCCATGGTGGTTCGCACAAAGTGGATGCTACCATCAACTTGATGGCACTTGATCCATAAATACAAAAGTACAGAACGTATAGATTATGAGAAGAAATGCCAATATGTTCTGATCCAGGAGATTCGCCAACCAAAACTAACCATACATGAACCTCTACATGAGTTGCCAACAGGAAAGGCTGCAACTCGAGCTCTGGGAGTTGATGAGGACATGGCACATACCCCTATCATGTTTGGGATTGGAAGATTCACCACTAAAGCTGAGATTCATAGGGTTGTTAAACTCACTGTGAATTAGGTGGAGGAACTAAGGGAGATGAGCCCTCTTTATATTGTGCTTTGTAGTTTGCAGTGGATAGATGTAGTCAGAAGAAGATATTGTATACATGTGTCTTTTTTCCATGCATATTGTAAAACAGGGGTCAGGTTAATGTCCTCCCCACGTGTACTCATTGTTCAAATATAAATAAAAGTATCATTGGTGACATTGTAAGCACAACTTGATCTTGAATAACATTCATATGTTTTCTTATTGAAAACCACTCTATATTGGCAAGCGACTGACTGGATACATAATGTCTCTCACTACATATGTATGTATAGTACATGGTGTCTTTCACTACACATTAGCTATAATTACATGTGTAGCAAGTGCTAATTTTTGCTATACATGAACTACAAATACAAATTGTAACCAATGCTATCTCTCCCTACATATCATAGGTACAAATTGAATTGTAGTCATACATTTGGCTACAATTGAAACTACATGTTTATGTGTAAGGACATTTTTACCTACAATTAGGGTTACATATGAATTTGTAGCGAGAGGAATAACTAACTACAACTTTAAAAAATGTAGCCTAAACAATTAGCTACACGAGTATTAGCTATATATTATAAATGTAAGGATAAATGTAGCCAAAGCTTTTCGCTACAAATTTTGGGGTTTTCGCTACAAATTTTTTTTGTAGTTAAAGACCATATTTTTCGTAGTGTTTGGGATGTCCCTGCAGTGGACATGAATATCACCTCTCTTTTAGGTAACAGAGTCGCATGGCACTATCTGAAGATAGCCCAATATCTAACTCATTATGACTTGATGGTCCTACCTCCATGGTAGCCATGTACTAAGTCAACCATAGACCTGATGGACCTACCCAATAGGTAGTCATGTACTAGGTCATCCATAGACCTGATGGACCTACCCAATAGGTAGCCATGTACTAGGTCATCCATAGACCTGATGGACCTACCCAATAGGTAGCCATGTACTAGGCCTTTCTCTAACCTGATGGACCTACCCAATAGGTAGCCATATACTAGGTTAGCTATTATGCCACAGAGAGAACCAGGATCTGAGTTTATAGGCATATACATTAAGTGATAGTCATAGTCACTTTATAATTGCAATATGAACATCCCAATAGTTTAGTTGCATTCAATGCGATTAATCGTCCGAGAAACCATCAGAAAACTAAGCAGTTATTCATAAGTAACCACATACCTATCTTGGAGATCTCAAGCAAATATTTTTCCAAATCCAACTAGATGTCCAATCAAGCAAGTCAATCAATCAATCAAGCAAACATTGATCCTAAAAACATGTATAATGTCTAATTGTCACAAGCATATCCCAAACAACTCCTTATTGACTTGGGACACCTTTCTAAAGTTTCTAAGTCTCATTAGGACGCATTAGGGTTTCTTAGATCAATTTCTCAAACTTTATCCTTTTTAGGTCAACAAACCCTAAAACAACTTTTCCACTCATAAAAACCCTAATTACTCAAATTATCCACATTAAAGATCTTTTATGCTCAAATTGGCTTAGGATCATCACATCTCTATTTTATTCGTGGGTTTACACAATTAAACCAATTAAAAGACATATTCATCAAAATTAGAGTTTTCAAGCTTATTAATGCATAATCATGCACGAAACCCTAAAAAGATCATATTTTTAAATCCTATTTTCTCTTTCATTAACAACATGTTAATATCAGCTTGAATTATCCGTCTATCACCAAATCTAAGGGTTTTTCCTTAATTGAATCATTAAAGATGATAAATTTATGCCCTTTTCAAATTTCATGCATATTTAAGCACATAAACTCTAAATTAGACTAATCATGTGCAAAGTTATTCCTTTTTGAACATTATGTACCTTTTTACATTTAACAGGTTATCATCAACTCTAAAGATCCATTAAACCCTATTAAACACATTAAACATATCAAAATAGGGTTTCTTAATCTTTAATTCATTAAAGATGATGATTTACACTACTTTTCGCATAGCAAGAGAAATTAGCTTCTGGTCATATTTTTATTGAATTCCCCTCGTTCTGAGGATCAATTTTTATATAAGATTTGTCTCAATCCGAGCTACGGTTTATTAGTTACGAATTTTGTAAAAATACTTACTTTTGGACCAATCAGATTGCGCCACGTAGGCCTTTCCATGCATCGAACTCGGTTGCTTGAAAACATAACGAAAGGTCTGTTATGCCCTCCCTTAAGTCGATTGCTGTTGTATCTCACGGAGGGTATTTTTGTCAAAAACCCGCCCGAGCTTCTCCTACCTCACGAGCAACCCTAGGTTGCTGCCTGCAGCGGCGCGGGGGAGCTCTTCTCCTCTAATCCCAGTCTCCAGAGCGTCGACGATGGTCCTCCAGCCTCTTCCTCCCTCCGCCATGCTCCCGCGCATCCGATGGAACCTCCTACACTCAGCCACGGCGGATGGCCTTCGCTGGCCGAGCCTGTCATCTGCGACCGGACTGGCAGGCTGTGCTGCAGATTACTTTGCGATGGTTGCGGCCTGGGAAAGGTGGAAAACCACCCTCGACCCTAGAGGCAGCTTCGTGCCTCCCCCAAGCTCACACAGCAGCCGCTAAAGTCCTTGAAACCGCCATGTGCTCACTTAGTTAGGGTTAGCATGGAAGAAGAGAGAGAAGAGGTTAGGGGAACGTGGGATTCTCTCTCCTTTAGAACTAGGGCTCTACCCCTTATATAGGGGTGAGAAACGAAGCCCTAGATATGCTTATACTCGACTCAATGAGTCCTAATCAAAAGGAATCATATTCCTTTTAGGAGAAGTATCCTTCTCACTCCTCATCATCCTTTTGTTATGCTCTATTATTTGAGTATGTAGGAAATTAGAAATTCCTCTTTCTTATCCTCTTTATCCTTGCTCTTCAAACCTTAGGCACGAAATCCTATTTTCCTTTAATAGAAATTACCTTCTTTTAGCAATACCACACAATATATTAATTGTATACTCACCTTATCTTCATATTTTCTGTTATGGGTATTTTCTCTTTCTTCTTTTATACATTGGGATCCTTGGACCCCAAAGAATTCTAATAATTCGAAATTCTATTTATTGGCTACCTATTATCCTTCTAGATGCATCTTTATGCTTTATTTCCCATTATCATGTGTATTTCTTATTAAAATATCTCTTTTTGAGAATTTCTCTTTATTTCTCTTTTATTTTCCTCATTGGTATTCCTTTTATCATTAGGAATCCTTGGGATACGAAATTCCACTAAGGATCTCCTAATTACACCTTTTCCCACTTATTTCTAACATTTCAACATTATTTTCAATCTCTTTCTTATTAAAGAAATACTTAATTAAACTTTTCTTTTCTTATTGCCTTCTTTTGCAACTTTGGACTCCTTGGAATCCAACGAACCCAAAAGGCACGAAATCCATCCTTGGATTGCATCTTTTTGCCTTCTAGAGGTTTCTACCTCTTTCTATTCTTCAACTATTCAATTATTCATTTACTAATTGAATTTTCTTTGTTTTTTCCTTGTTATTGGGCCCAATAGCCAATAAAGCCCACAACACAAACATCAAGGCTATTGTAAACGAAATCCATTTATTTGAAGCAAATTATATCATTATTTGTTCAAATATCTTTAATATGAGAAATTACATTTCTCACCAATTGAACCCAAAAATTGGGGTTATAACATCCTTCCCCTCTTATAGAAATTTTGTCCTCAAAATTTAGGCAAGCAAACAAACAATTCAGGATAAGACTTTTCCATGTCCATCATTGGCCCCTATGTGGACTTACCCTACCCATGGCACTTCCAAAGAACCTTTATCATCACTTATTATTTTCTCTCAGTTCTTTCACTCTAGCGTCTATAAACTGCACATGTGACTCAGGTCATTTCACCCTCCCTTGGCGCTCACTAGGTTCATTGCTCAGCACATGGTCGGGATACCTCACATAGTGCTCATATGGAAAACATCCCACATTACTTTATCCCGAGGGGTAAGGTCGATCTTAACCTTCTCCACCAAACCATATCAAAAGAACCCATGCATTGGGGACTCAGCTCTCTTAGCTATAACTTAGAGGGGTCAGATTTTCACATATTCTTCCACAGTAACTTGTATGTCAGTCTACTTTGCATCTTCTCACGACTCTCATCGTCTCTAGGCTCCTTTCAGCCCTTACACAAGGAAAGTGACTTCATCTATACACACTGTGGTCCCTTTTCTAACCATCATGTGGTCCTTTTCTAACCATCATGTGGCCCCTTTCACCAACATCACCTTACTGAAATGGTGACCGACACAACCTCCCTTACAGAGCTGCATATAAAACCCGATATTGGCTATGGTGGTCATTGTTACATCTTTCATAGGACAAGAACTGTCTCTAGATATCATCCTGAACGAGCACACATGCCCTCATCAGACCCTTTAGTCTGGATCATACTAACCATAGTTAGGGGTGATAAACTATACTAACATTGAGTTCTTCATGTACCTACTTCCATTTTATGGAAGTGAACCTTTAGGTCAAACTCAAGAACCATTGAACTCGCTTCATGGTGTAGTCGAACCATCTCTCTCATGGGTAGTTCAACTAGATCTGTCCCTTGAAAGAACTCTTCCTTTCTCATATTATCTAGGTAAGGCGACCTACCATAACCCATATTGTATCTCGACCTTCTTTGGCCTAGGGAAGACCTATCACAACATCCATAGTGTTGAGCTCCCATTCCCTCTCAGGGACTCTTTTGTCCTCTATATCAATACCTGGGTTACTGGGGTTCGTCCTTTACCTCCTGGCTTGCATGGTCATAACCCACATGCAACTTCATCTTAAGCATCCAAAGTGCTATTGCCATTTCCCATGGTGTATGGTGATCTTCAATCATGATTTCCTGTATGTCATGATTCTTCCAAGATCGATTCCTCCGAAACCCTAAACCACTCTAGTTGGAGTTTCATCACCTTCTCTTCCAAAGAAGTACATCTGAGGTTTTACCACCATCCTTTCATTGCATCCAGGACTAGACTGGCTAACCAACCAACCATAACTTTTCAACACATCTTGTTACATCTGAGTGTTATCTGAACACCTCTCCTTTTTAAACTTAGGGTTAGCCAAACAACCTCTTCTATCTTCTAGTCAAACAAGTCAGATGTATCTCAACCAGAGCACCCATTACCACTTCACATCCTTAGGTAACATTACACTTCCATGTATTTCACTTATCATGTCACCTCAAACTATATGTTCATCTTCATAAGAACACTCTCTGATTCCATCATCATGGTGATCAAACTCAACCTGGTATAACTTGTAAGCTCCACTTAGCTCATGCTAGAAACATCCTCATAAGGTGACTACCTCATTCCTCTTAGTGTTTACAAACCATCCATGTATCATTCACTTTACCAGGGTAGATATCTTCTCTATCCCCATTTCTCATGGCAACACTCCAACCTACATCATCTCTTATCCTTGGTGTATGACATGCATAATGTCCTATCTCTCACCCCCATAACAAGAGGAAATAAGAATTTGGCTGCAGTCCAATACAGAGTTCTTCCTATTCCAAGAGTAGAGATGGTACATCCCACCTTGCCAGTACACCTTTAAATCTAAATTGCAACGTGCCACATATGTCTCTTCATCATAAACAACAAGATATCAAACTAGTCTTGAACCTACTGAGGTTTATATCCTTGGTCATCTCCTCTAGGTCTATAGGGTACCGACTCTTTTGGGGTCATCCCTCTTCCCTCATGCATCAAGAGAGAGCCCTACTCATCTGCCCTTTGGGTCCCATGAGTTCATGAAGGTGATCAATCTCCTAACCCATGGCCCTCAGACAATGATAGTTGTTACCTCCCGACCCTATGGTCATGTGCAACTGGGGAATTAGGCAACTCCTTCTTTCATAGGTCTTATCCCTACCTGACCCTAGGATAGACTTAGGATTCTCCATTACAGTACATGTTCACTTAGAACCTTACCCCAGTCTTCATCATCTCTCTTTCTGCATTCATGGGCTGACTCTCATCCGTTCATAGGCATCATGGCAACCTGCCTACCTTGGTCAAGCCCCATACTGGTTACCTCCATGGTAACACATTCATATGCAATTAGAGATGGATATCTATGGGTCTGTAGATTCATGCTCATACCATGTACCTTTCACTTAGCTTCTCAAGATCCTATGAGACCTCTTTAGGTTACCCTGAACCAACAAAACTGATATACACCCTTCAAAAGGAGTCCCTTTCCCAGGATGGGAGGAAAACTATCTCTAAGGTCACAAAAGTTCTTAGGTCTAGGGTTTACATCCACACGAGCCTACTTAACCCTAGCAAGCCGTTAAGGCATGAGCATATCACTTATTTTACCATGCTAGGTCATACTTGTCCTCTTTCCTCAATGTTGGATCAAGATCATACCTTTCTTTATCATCAACCTAGCTGTGAGGGGTTCATCAAACACACCTTTAACTTCAGGGGCTCCTCTTTTCCTCTATTCATGGGGATTACTATGCTCGCTTCTATAGGAACTCAACTTCTCATCATGAGCCTTAGGTACACCACTTCCCCTCTTAGGCCTAGGAACCCTAGGTTCACTGCATGCTTTGTCTCTTAACTATGAACCAAGCACGCAAAAGGCATGACATGCACTTCTTGTCATCCTTCAACTCGAGCAACACTTAGGGTTGGGTCCTCCTTAAGGACAACCAACAGGGTACAAGGACTCAGAACCTACTACTAATCTTTTCTAGGTCTAAGGAACTCTTCTTCCCACCTCAGAAGGTAAACACCTATACCGTAGGCACATATGCACCAGATGCTTCATCCTCTATCTTTAGGGTTTGGTCCCTCCAAGATATCATCAATCTTTCAGGGACCAATCATGAGGCAACCACTATTATCCATTGTTCCTCATATCCTAGGGTTTTAGGCTTCCTACCTCCTTGTTGGGTTTCCTGCTCCCTCTAGAGCTAACCCCACATCCAACCTCACCATTAGATGTCCTTTCTTCATGAAGGATCAATCTCAAAAGCATGCTCCACTTGGGTGAAGCCTGGGTTCGAACTTATGGTTGCTCAAGATCATCCAGGGTTTCATCCTACTGTCAGCATTATGACGTGCCCTAGGTGCCAGCTATGCCTTACTTGCACAAGCCCATAGGGTTTCTATGGTCCTTCACTAACATCATCATCTAAGGAGCTATCCTTTACCCTAACATGCACGACCCTTCCCAGGGTTGGGTTGCCAAAGGTGCTAGGTCACCCCTAGATCCTATGGCATCCCAAAGGCATGTCCTTTCAAACACCTGGTCCAACTCATCTCTCTCTAACCTTCACTTAGGGTTAGGGTTAGCATCATCCTCCGAGGATGTGCCAGGTCTCTACTTGAAATGGAGATCTTTATCTCTAAGACTAACTTATCCTCCTATCATGAAGGTCTAACCTTAGGTCCCTCCTAAGGACATGACATCTTATGTCATACGACCTAAGCATGTATCTATTATTTATTTTGCGCTTACTCTATTAAGCTTATGTCCATGACATCTTATTTACATGCCTTTCATTAATTTCGTGGAGGATTTCTTAAACCTTATTAACCTTACCCATACCTCAAGAAGGTGAGGAGAAGAAGCAAAACCCTAATCCTTTGTGTTCTTATCAGAATTTTGTGATGAGAAGAGATGAATAAGATGAGAAGTCCTAAAGGTATCTTATTTCGATTCATACCCTAAGACTTTGGCCAGGCAGTCACATGGGTCCGGGAGTCCTCGTATTCTGACTAGCGGTGTGGAGGAAAATCTTGCCAGCCCCCGGTCGTGATCCCTTTCTAGAAACCTCCGCCTTTCGGATACTCCTCTAATAACTCCCTTGGGTTCTATGGAGTTTGTAAATTTTAATAATTATTAATGGTTAACTGAGGAACCTAAGCTCTGATACCAAATGTTATGACCTCACCTTTCAGTAACCCCCAATTAAGGGAGACCAAGAGGTTGAAGCCGCACCCATTAATCTCGGATCAAAGGTTCGACATATAACCATAAACAATTATTAAATTCTAACAGACTATACTGAAAATGGTAATAAAAATTTTCTTTGCATACCTTGAAAAGTTGAGAAAAAACTAACTTCTAACTTCAGCTGAACTATTCTATCTAATTCCTCCTTGTTCTTTAATTCTTGAATTCACAAGGTGTCGCTTTATTGTTTGTACTTTTCATTGTACCTAAAACGCCGAAAAACAAAATGTCGGTCAGCCGAAGCTGGTATGTGGAGGAAACAAATAATGTTCAACTATGTTAACAATATAATCATTCAATTAATCATTTAACAATCAAGATTACATTTTAAGCCATACAACTCAATCCATACATATTCTCAAACTCTGGGCTGTCCCTGCAGTGGACATGAATATCACCTCTCTTTTAGGTAATAGAGTCACATGGCACTATCCGAAGATAGCCCAATATCTAACTCATTATAACTTGATGGTCCTACCTCCATGGTAGACATGTACTAATTCAACCATAGACCTGATGGACCTACCCAATAGGTAGCCATGTACTAGGTCATCCATAGACCTGATGGACCTACCCAATAGGTAGCCATGTACTAGGTCATCCATAGACATGATGGACCTACACAATAGGTAGCCATGTACTAGGCCTTTATCTAACTTGATGGACCTACCCAATAGGTATCCATGTACTAGGTTAGCTATTATGCCACAGAGAGAACCAAGATCTGAGTTTATAGGCATATACATTAAGTGATAGTCATAGTCACTTTATAATTGCAATATGAACATCCCAACAGTTTAGTTGCATTCAATGCGATTAATCGTCTGAGAAACCATCGGAAAACTAAGCGGTTATTCATAAGTAACCACATACCTGTCTTGGAGATCTCAAGCAACAATTTATCCAAATCCAACTAGATGTCCAATCAAGCAAGCCAATCAATCAATCAAGCAAACATTGATCCTGAAAACATGTATAATGTCTAATTGTCACAAGCATATCCCAAA